>VZTJ01000579.1:95432-160280 GCA_013397795.1 Orthonyx spaldingii | reverse complement strand
AAAAAAAAAAAGGAAAAGAGGCATTTGTTACTTGTTCTTTATCAGTGATTTTACTTTAACAGGTCAGGAAGGTTTCTTGCCTTTTCATGTCAAGAATTCACTCCCCCTTTTTGCTTCTGCAGCACTTCTCTCGCCTGTTCCAAAGCTACTAGCACCTCACACATTGCCATACAATAAAACAAAGCACTGTCTTCCCCTGGAAATGCTTCTGGGCACTATTTCAATCCACTAGGTCTTGAAGAATGTCTGAGGTGGCAGCAAACAGCTTCCAGAGGGCCAAAATCCTGCTCTGTCCTGGCATCTCTCATCCCGTCATCTTCCTTGCTGGCAAAGCTGGGAGCTCCACCCCTCCCAGGGCACACAAAGCAGCTGCTCCCCCACACCACACACGGGAGCATGGGAACGACATGTGCATGGAATTACATAATGAATTTCTCCATGGAATTCATCCCACAAAGGGCCTGCAAGATGCTGGTAGATGCAGGGTGTGCAGGGTGTGCACCACTCTTGTTGGTCCTGCTACCTACAGCAACAGGTCTGGGTGTTTTCAGCTCTTGCATTCCTTTGAGAATAATTACCACACGAGATTGTTTTTCTCCTCTCCTCAGGTATTTTTGGTGTAATTTCTCTTTCTTTATTTGCATTCACTCTGATTCTGCAGGGGTGGGGGCTGTGTTTGGAGCAGATGATAAAGAGCTCTGCTCTTTCTCATCACACTGTAAATGGTCATTAGCTGGGGACTTTAAGAACAATGCAGAAATCTATTTCATTAACTCTAGATTCTGCTTACCTCCAATTATAAGCCCTATGAAAATTACCAAGTGTGAAATATAAAAATGTTGTCTTGTAATTGAAACCTTTTTTTAGGCAAATTTTGAAATCAATAAGAAGAAAATTAAAAAGGAGTGGTTTGATAACACTTACTCTGTTTGCTCAATATATGGCTATAACTACCATGAAAAGCCATTTGCTTCATGATATGTTCTGCAGGAAAGAATACTGAACAGATCTGGAGGGGCACTTTAGACAAGGGTGTGATACAACAGGATACAGGGAATGGTTTTCCACTGCCAGAGGGGCAGGGTTAGATTGGATATTAGGAAGAAATTTTTCCCTGTGAGGATGGTGAGGCCCTAGCAGAGGTTGCTCTGAGAAGCTGTGGCTGTGCCATGATCCCTGGAAGATTTCAAGGCCTTGTTGGACAGGGCTTGGAGCAACCTGGGATAATGGAAGGTGTCCCTACCCATGGCAGGGGCTGGAACTGGATGGTTTCTAAGGTCACTCCCAAACAAAACTCCTTTTATGATTCCAAGATGCTCCCTGGAGAGTGTTGTATCATGGCCCACTCTGCTGCTCAAACCGAAACAAAAGACTCAATTTCCACCTCCTCTCTCTTAGTCTCAGAGAGTTGTTTGAACTGTGGTTCCAGGGATGAAACAGTGTCCAAAAAATGCCCAGGTGTGTTTCTCTCCACATGGCTCATGGCAGCCTCATGGCACAAGAGAGACTGTGAAGACAAACCCTCGTATTTAGCATCACTAAAGCGGAACAAAACATTCTTTAGGGGAATTTCCTCACTGCTTTTACAGCTCTGCTCTGATATTTACTTCGCTCATTAGTGCTGCTATTTTAGTTTTGTCTCTATTTCTTGCCCTGTGGGGTATGCATTATTTTGAGTATTGCGACCAATTTGGGGGGAGTTTTTCAGAAGTTTTGCAGAAGGCAAGTGGGATGTCATTAAACACTTGTTTCCCAAAGGATAGTGCCAGTTGCTCAGCTGGAAGACCCCTCTGGAAACTCCAAGTGTGACAAAGATATTGCTTTTTGATAGGCTTGCCTTTCGCTCTTTCCTTCCCCGCCTCTAGGAGTTTCCGAAGAAATCACATACAGAAACCACAGTCCAAAGGCACCCACACCACAGGACAGGTGGAACTTGTCACCTCGGTGAAGGAAGGTGGTCTGGCCTGGTCAGGAGGGCTGTGAGCCCAGCTGGGTCTGTGCAGAGCAGCTTGGCATGGGTGACAGTGGGTGCTTTCCCTTCTCTCTGTCTCAGTGGCTGGTCCAGCAGGGAGGACAACAGGCAAGCTGCCACAGTGGCACTCTTCAAAAGTAGGTCTGTCTCAGCCTGAGAAGGGAAGTGTGGTTGTACCAGATGGACAGTGAGGGAAATTATAAGGAGAAAAGTTGATTCAGTCTGGAAAAATAGGCTCTAGCATGGAAGAGGGTGTTGGTGGGCATATGGGGTGGAGGGCAGGGTTATATGTGTGCTAAGATCTGCCAGGTCTATAGGTACGGGGCAAAAAGACTCCAGGAGGAACTAGGTGATGAGGAAGGCAAAGGTCAGAAACCCTCCACTGCTGTTACTTCACCCTTTTGTCTAAAATTTTGACGCGTTTTTTGCTAAAAGCCCTGCCACTTTGGTTGCTGTGAGGCTCTCTACGGAGGGAGCAAGGCATTTCACACTGGCAGGACTGCAGAGGAAAAGATGCAAGTGGCACCTTCTGGGCATGCAAAACTCTCAGCAAGCAAGGGGGTTCAATGTTAAAAGGAAAAACAGACTTTTGCTAACTATATTGAAATCCTGTGGCTGGTGACTCGAGAGTTCTGACTGCTCAGGGTTCTTTCTACTGCTTTATCCACTGGAGTGACACTTAGGCATGGCAGGACTTTCGATGACAGGGACTTCAGGAAGGGCCTTCAGGAAGGAGCACAGGGATCCTGGAGGGCAGAGCAAGCCCAGCCTGTCTGTGCCTGTCCCCTGCACCAGCCAGCCCCCAGACTGGCACTGCCTGTACCAAGGTGAGGGGAGCAGACCCGCCTTGTGCACAACCACTGCCTCAACAGCAAGGGTACCCTGTGCTCCAAAGAGACAATACAAGTGGGACAGCTTGGTCCCCCTTTCCTTCCAACCCTCCTCAAATCCACACTGACTAACAGAGGTCATTAGCACCACAGGAACTAGAGGTCTCGGGCACAGCCTGGCTTCCCGGCACTCTAGCAGCAATGTAAGGTTTGCCACTTTACAAACACACTCCTTTTCCTGCTCCTAATATTGTGGGTTGGCTTTCTTTTCCTGAAAGAATACCACTAGTAGGCTTTCTCCACACATCCAAGCGTGCTTAAGAAGCAGTCATGGTGAGATAGCAGACCTGAAATGCAGATCCTTGTCCTGTACAGGTAAGCCACCCGGCTCTCATACTAATTAATTATATGAACACGGTGAATCCTGCCTTGCAGCTGGATGAAATTCAATCTAACAACTTCATTTTCTCCGGTTCAATACCAGTGTTTTAAAATATAAAAGTGAACTGTATACTGCAGTCTTTAATCCAGCCGTCAGGATGGAGGCCTGAAATTTTAAAACCATACAGAAAAAAAAAAAGAAGAAAGGGACTTTTCTTCTTGCTGTATTTGCTATCTGAATATTGCAAATGATTTTAAAAACAGAGTTGTACATGTATATCAGATATCATTTGAAGTAATGAGTGTATTTTTCTAATTTTCCCAATGCCAACCTAACAACCCATTTCCAATATCATGCATAATAATTAATTTGTTTTCTGTATAGTAATAAGATTAACAACTTCACATTTACACGGGGTACTGAGTTATGTTCAAATAAAATAAGTTCTAATGAGAAAAATTGGAAGTGGCAGCAAATCAATGTTCCACTCAGCAATCCAAGTTTATGTGTGTTTGTCTATCTTTCCTGCATGATTTTTGTCAAAGTTCCACTGTAAACAAGATAATTTCTTTTGTGTTGGGTTAGCCTGGGTAAATATGTTTAATGAACAACAAATGCATTGTAAACATTGAAATAAATCTAAATACCTCAGAAAACAACCTGGAAGCTATAGGGTGAATCAACAGACAGTATGCTAAATAGGAGGCTGCACTGTGTGAACTCCCCATGGAGAGGAAGCTGACACCACACACGGCATGATTTCAAACTAATTCTTAAATGCTTTATTTTGAAAGATCTGCCCATATAACATGCATCTATCAAAGTAGCTTTTTTTAATGGCAATCAGTCTGGGAAATTTGCTTTCTTTTCAGTAAAATATTGAAGCAGTAGCCGAAAGCAGTGAATTCTAACTAAGCAGGACAAAGACCAGGAAGATTTGTAGTTTTTTCTAGAAGTGGATATTCATGGAAGAGCCAGTGCTCCAACACTCTGCAGTGGCTGTCTGAACCTAAAGCTCCAGAATCTGCCCTAACAGCCCTTTCACCAGGACTCCCACTTAAGCCCACATCTCCCCGATGCTTCAGTAACAAGGTGGCGAGCACACTGCTGCAAAACACAGGAACGAGTCATTTTCCCTGAGTTTTTATATACTAACACTGAGGGCACCCATCAGTGCTGAAGGAGCCTCTGGTCTCCACTGCCTTTCACAGCCGAGGAAGTTGAGCTCTG
The DNA here is from genome assembly GCA_013397795.1 of Orthonyx spaldingii. Taxonomy (NCBI): domain Eukaryota; kingdom Metazoa; phylum Chordata; class Aves; order Passeriformes; family Orthonychidae; genus Orthonyx; species Orthonyx spaldingii. Next base: position 155,866 of record VZTJ01000579.1, on the reverse strand, counting down.
CCCACTGCAATATGGGTCAGCAGCTACCTGTAAATCCCCTGCGCCAACAAAGCCCCTATTTCTGGGGGAAATATATTTTTTGGACGTCTTCCCAGGCCAAGTGGGCCAAAGCGAGGCCAGCCCTCGTGCCAGAGCATCCCCAGCACAACTCTGAGGACGGTCCAGCCCAAACGGCCAGATGGAGAGCGGTGAAAACGAAGCAGCTATTAATAACTTGTTTGTATCGTTTCCGGTACACTCGTTTCCTTGCCTAATTATAGGTGACTCAAGGTTCACTGCCCAACTGCACGGCCATCGCTTCCCACAAGGTCTTGGGTTGCTGACACCTTCACCAGATTGTAAGAGTTGGGGCTGAAATTTTCCACGTAATGTTTATGACTCAGAGCACGGTTTGACTTTTGGGGTTTCTGTTTGCTTTGTCTGTTTGTTTTAGAAAAAGCTTTGATTAAAAGCAACCATTTCTCAATGACATAACAATCACAGAATCATAGAATATCCTAAGTTGTAAGGGATCCCCGCAAGGCCCATCAAAGTCCAACTCCTGACAATCACTGGTGTAGTCCTAAGACAACTTCTTTTTCACAGTAAGTTTGTTTCAGAACACTGCTTCGACCATTTTTGCCACGATAACTTCACATTTTTGGGCTCGGGGACCCCTCCAGGTGACACATCTACCTTTCTCCACAGAAAGCTGTTGAAGACACTGTGAACTGCTGGTTCCTGTATGATATGTGGACATCAGACAACTGGCTGTTCAAACCCTCACATGCATTGAGCAGCATCTTGTCTTCCTCCCACCTCCTACCTCTCCCCAGCCTAGCTGTGCGTTGGCTTCATAAGGTCGGTGATGAGTGTGTTTCAGCCTGGTCTGAACCCTTTAGCCTAGGCTTTGGTCTCCCAGGGAAGGAAGCAAGGTTCAGCAGCCAAGGGAATTTAGATCTTTCCCTAAACATGGGACTGTCATATTCTGAGCACACAGCAAAGTCTGTCTGCCCATGGGCAAGCAGGCAGTCTGTCTCTCTCCATCACAGGAGCAGCCTAAGAGGTTTTCAGAGACATTTATATGTGGGGAATTCAACTAAACAGTTTTGCTTCCTCCACCTTCCCCTAGAATTATAGAATCATTCAGGTTGAAAAAGACCCTCAATAGCACTGAGAAGAGAAAACTCCTCCCCTCACCTTGCTCCAGCACTGCCATATGAAACCCTGCCACTTGTGCTCTTCTGGACCACCCTGCTCCTTCTGCAAGCATTACCTGGACAAGCTTGGTCACCTTGAAGAGATCAGTGATTTTTGCTAATTCCATTGCTGAAATAAGTAGCAGCTCAACTGGATGCTCAACAGGATGTTGAGCTAGTTATCTACTACTTACGTTTGCAATGGAATTAGCTCAAATTGCAATGTTTAAAAATAGCTCCCCATACATCATCGTGACCATGACGTTCTTGTGCTGTCAGAGGTCTTTACCACCCTGCTTCCCCTCAGCTCAGGAGTGGTGGCAGCCCTGTGTCCCCAACACCTCCTGACAGAGCAGCAGCCATCACAGGCTGGCTTTCCATTGCCCTGGCGAAGGGCAGAGAGCTTTGGCTCCCCAGAGATATGCTGCCCTGAGCCTGTTTTGCCTAGGCTTAATATGTCCTGTCACAGGAGACACGGAGTTCTGCTCCTGCTGTGTCCCCAGGGATGTGCTTCTCCAGCCTCTGTAACAGAGACCAACTACCCCAAGGCAGACACAAGTGGACGCCTCACAGAGCAGCTCTCATGTGGATGCATCACCACCTCAGAAGGCTCCTCTCTGCCCAGCAAGTACACTTGCATGCCGGCTTTTCTTGTTCATAATCAGCATAGACTCTGTGAATCCAGAGATCTTCGGTGACAAGGGCCAGAGACCGTGCCCAAATAGTGGTGTCTAGACATGCCACCATGGGCTGTCCCCCTCCCACAGCTCAGTAGTGATGGGCAGGAGTTCTCCCAGAAGGCATCTGCACAGACTAAGGCAGGAGGAGTGATGTCAGGCTGAGGCTAACTGGACACTCTTAACACCACAATTCCTTTTCTCTTTGTCCTCCAGAAGGGAACAGTGAAGGAAGAAGCAGTGGGCTGTGTGGTGTCCTCGTGGCTGATGTTGCTGTGTCTGTCCTGACAGCTGTCAGCACTGGCAGTGCCCCAGCTCTCACACTCACATGCAGCTCAGCCTGGGCTGCTTTCAGTGGTTTTGCCCCTGTGCTGGCTGCACGTTCTGTGTCACCCTTCCTCACTGCAAGCCTTGCATGAGACACCTGGGGCCTGGCCTGGTACCCAGCCAGCTGCCCCTGAAGGCCATTCAGATCAACCACGGCTTCACAAATGCCCAGGGGCAGAGTGGCCAAGCTCTTCAGGGTGCTGCAGGGGCCAGGCCTCACTTGCCATGGGCTGTGACACACCAGGGGCAAGTGGGTTTTTCTGGGTGTCTCTGAGTTGTTGTTCCACCTGGGGCTGCAGACCACACAGCCCCTGGGGGTCGTCAGTCCTGAACATCCACAGGAATGGTATCAGGAGCGAGGAGAACCTCAGAGCTCATTTTGCCTTCCTGAACTCCCAGCATCACTCTCCTGGTCTACTCATCCTCGGAGTGAGAGGAGCAGCCTCTGGTGGGATCTTCTTCACATTCACAAGCCCTGACAAGACCGCCAATAAGAAACAGAGTGCTGGGAGCAGGGTCTGGAGTTGCAAGGACTGGGGCATGTGGCTTACACCACCAGCCTGAGCAGAGTGTGTTTCACTCCCTGGGTGCTGCCTGATCAGGTCCTGGTGTTCTGGAGGACCCCCAGCTTGCAGCCCCTGCATCACCACCCCTCTGATCACTGCCAGCTCTTGGCAGCGGCTGCGGCACCCCCCAAGGGTGGGAGGGCTGGTCAGGGTCCATCTCCCACAGCCGCAGCTCCTGGCCTAGCCAGGGCCAGCGCTAAAGTGAGGGCTGATGTGGGGTTTGGGAAGCAGAAGAGGGGTTCACTCTGCTGCAGAAGTAACTATGGGGTAAAATGGAAAACTAGCTGGGCTGGATTTAGCTGGAAATTCTCATGCACCAAAGGAAGGTCACCTGGACTACAAAAAGTAAACCTACACCTACCAGGAGTGAGACCTCCGGGGATTTGCTCCTGCAGATGGATTGATGATATTTGTCCCAGATTTCTTGTGACAGAACAGGATAAAATCTCTGCTGATGTTCTTCCCAAAGTGAGAGCAACGTGAACATCAGTGAATCTCTGGAAGAGAGGCAGAGAAAGAGCTTGGTGAATCACATGAGAGTGAGAAACAAAGCTGAGACACAGCCAGAGTGACCCTGGGGCTGGCAGCACAGACTGTCTCCCAAGAGGGGGCACACAGCAAGGGGAAGGGGGGAGAATTGGGAAGATGGGCAGTGCCATGGAAACAGAGGGGCTGCACTGGCTATGTGTCCCCTCGATTGTTCTGTGATCCCTCGACAGGGATCAGGGGAAGGCACGCAGGGAGGAGCCACACAGAGTGTAAAGGGCTGGAAACCTCGTGGGCGGAGGCTGCATCGGCTGCCTGAGTTGTTCAAGGGGTTGAAATCACTGTCTGTAAGCACCTTTTTGGAGAGAAGAAATTTGACAGAGGGGGCTGCTCGGTGCAGCAGGCAAACTTAGAGCATGGCCCAGCACTTGGAGCATTTCGGACCGATGCTAAGTCAGTCTGAAGCAGAAATCAGTTCCATGGGCACCCATGGGTCCATTTCCCACCAGAGGCTGCAGTTTTCCCGTGTCTCAGGTCAGCCGTGCATACCTCCCCATGCCTGCAGCATGGAGCCATTCTCTAAGGCTTCCTGGAAAATCTGTTCTGCAAGCACTTAAAATTTCGTCATCTGAGACAGAAAATTTGTGGGAAAAGCAATGTTAGACAAGGCAGAAATCTTGGTGGTAAAATAACCAGACAGGAATATCCTACAGCTGTCTTTGCTGGTGAAGGTATTTACCAGCCTGAAGTCATCACTCCTTCCCACTGCCTCAAACCCTCCCAGAAAATGGAGAGACAGGGACCATGTCTCCAGCTGGCACAGACTGACTCTGCTCCAGATCTGTGCTAATACCCTTGTTTACATATGGCCTGACACACTCTTAATGCTAACAAGTAAATAGAAGCCTGTGGTTCGATTTACTATGCAATTACACTTGCAAAATAAGAAGGAAAAATAAGCTCGTATTAAGCACTGATACGCACATTTTATTCAAGCACAAGTGGCATATGACAATGTGGATTTGCCCTTTGAGATGTCAGAGTTTAATGAAGTAGGAGAAATCCTGCAGAGAGTAGCACAGGACTTAGATTTCTCCTTATGAGGATTAACTTCATGCCCCTGTTTAGAAAAACAAACATTTTCTGCAGTAAATGAAAGTTGTCCTCCGGCTCAGGATAGCCTTTTACCACCAGTGCCAGATTACTTTGTCCTCTGCTGGCCTGTTCCTGACAATGCATGTATTTGTAGCCAGACCTGCAACCCCTTGGGTCACAAGGTCCCAAGGTCCTGGCAGTGACAGACCTCTGCATGCATAAAGTCCAGACTGTCTTTCTTTCTCAGACAAAGTAATATGCAGCCATATCTATGTCTTTTGCTGGTGAAGACGACCTGCAGCCTGTGGTTGTACAGTGGATCACTGTCTCTCGTGGTCACAGGGAAAGGCTGTCCTGCCTGTTTCCTGGACAAAACGTGCAAGACAGTGATTTTGCCACAGCCTCGGGGCACTGCTTAAGCATCACGGAAACTACTCAGCTTTGGTTCATTTCCCAGCACAGCCTCCTTTAGGTACTTCATGTTAGACTGTCTTTAGCAGCAGAACAGAGATACTGCATGCAGATCATCCTTCTCTGCTCTCAATACCCACGATGGCAGGTACCCCCAAAGGCACGGTATCTGCTCAAAGAAGCTGGATGTAGCCCGGTGAGCCCCACAGACCTGATGGAAGCCATCTATCTGGAAAACTGGTTGCTACATTTCCCAGTCAGACTGATGTTCAGGCCCAAAGCTGAGCAGAGGAAGCGAAACATTCATTCCGGGGGAAAAAGTGGCTTTCCTGGGACAGTTTCTCTTCAGGCTTCCATGAGACTTCCCTTGGAAGTCCCTGCTCAACCCTTAATTTCAGAAATTAAGGGTTCAGAAATTGCTGCAGAAAGTGAAAAATGTTCCATCACCTTCCAAATAAACAGGTGAGCTATGGCAGGTGATGAACATCCCATACTGAAGGTGCTGGTCTGTCAGCACAAGAGACCACAGCAGACTTTCCACTGACCACGACAGATTTTGGACGGGGACTGCAGACAATCTCAGAGCCCATGAAACAGAGCCCCTGCAGTGGCCCCGTGGTCAGCCCCTGCAGCAGTTGCATGCTCTGTCACCAGTCATTTGGTTGTAAAGGTGGGAATTTAGGAGCATGATAAATAGTCACTTCAGAAAGCAGTCTTAAAAGTCTTCTAGTATTGTGTTGTGTCTGTGTCTTGAACCCTGTTTCCAAATTTGCTCCTGAACCATCTCCAGGAGCAAATTCTGTGCTGAAAACCAAGCCTAACTGCCAATATATTTACTCATGCCAGTGAGCTTTCAGTAAGAATGTTATCAATCAGCAATTTCTCCAATAAGTAATGGAACAAAGTCTGAAGATCTATTTCCTATAACCCTATCTGCCTCACTCACCTAATACTCACTGTATTAAACCCAGTTTTCCCTGTCACATCTCTGGCTTTCTGTGCAACCTCCTCTTCCCTGCAACTTCCATGTCCCCAGCAGTGAGCATTGCACAGCTCCTGTTCCCCATCACCTTCCAACAGCACCACCAACCCTCCTGCAGGCCTGCTAACAGCATTATGAAAGAAGAAACACATGATCTGTCTGGTCCCAGGCCCCCTCCAAGCCAGGAGGCCATGCAGACCCTTTCTGACCCTGTTCTGGACCCTTGTGCCCAGTGAGGGCATGAACCTGCCTCTCTCTTCTCTGCATAGATGTTGTTTTTCATGAAAACATCGAGTATTGGGTTTGCATGGCCAAACTTTGGTAGTGAGGGGCTACAGGGGTGGCTTTTGTGAGGAGTTGCTAGAAGCTTCCACCATGCCCAGCAGAGCCAATCCCTGGCAGGTGCAGAGACTGATGTACCACTGGTCAAGGCTGGGGAGAAGGAGAAGGAGAAGGAGAAGGAGAAGGAGAAGGAGAAGGAGAAGGAGAAGGAGAAGGAGAAGGAGAAGGAGAAGGAGAAGGAGAAGGAGAAGGAGAAGGAGAAGGAGAAGGAGAAGGAGAAGGAGAAGGAGAAGGAGGTGATTGCACAGTTGGAATTACAGCCAGAGAAGAGCAGGCTGCGAATACATGAGGAACAACTCTGCAGACACCAAGGTCAGTGAAGAAGGATGGGGGAGAAGGTGTTACGGGTGCAGGAGCTGAGATTCCTCTGCAGCCCATGGTAAAGACCATGGTGAGGCAGCTGTCCCCTTGCAGCCAATGGAGGTCCATGGAGTTGCAGAGATCTACCTGCAGCCTGTGGAGGAGACCCAGGGGGATGCCTGAAAGGAGGCTTTGACCACATGGGAGGCCTGTGGAGAGAGATGTCCCCACTGGAGCAGCCTGTCCTTGAAGGATTGCACCCCAGAGTGACTCACACTGCAGCAGTCTGGGGAGGACTGCTGCCCATGGGACAGACTCATATTGCAGTAGTTTGCAGAGATCTGTCACTCATGAGATGGATTTACATTGGAGAAGTCACGGATGACTATCTCCCATGGGAGAGCCCCCATGCTGGAGCAGGAGAAGGACTCCTCTCCCTGAGCAGTGGGAGAAACATTATGTGATGAACTGACCATAACCACCATTCCCATCTCCCTGCAATGCTGGTGGACGAGCTAGAGCTGGGAAGGAGGGCAGGGTGGAGGGAGATGTTATGAAGATTTTATTTAACTTCTCATTATCCTGCTCTAATTTTGTCAGTAATAAGTTCAATTGTTATCTCTAATTCCAGTTTGTTTTGACAGTGATAGTGTTTGGTGAGTGATCTCTCACAGTCCTTATCTCAACTGGTGAGCCCTCTGTTTCTTCTCCCCTGCTGCAGAGGTGATTGGTAGAGAGGTTTTTGTGGGTGCCAAGCATCCAGCCAGGGTCAACTCACCACACCTTGTGAACAAAATTCCACTCAGGTTCCTAACCACTCTAGTGCACCTGATTGGAGCTGGTGGCTTCTACAGCACAAGCTTCTGGTAGGGTGGAAAGTAAGACAGGGAAGAGGAGCAAGCAAGGACTGAAGACACAGTTGCATAACTCATTGTTTAGGGAAATTCAGCTGAAAATAGTCCATGGGCTGGTTTGGGGTTTACATGAAGAGAAATCAGACCTTTGGCCTCTCTCCTGATTTGACTGCAGACTAGAAATCTTGGAGAGCACAATGTTACCCTGTTGATGCTCATGGACTCTTGACACACTTCCAGGCAACGTGAGCAGATATCCAGGATACACCTCCGCACAGCCTCAAGGACAGTTTGGACGAACTCTCAGAACTCCAGCAGGAAGGTCTATCATGCAGAAGCCAACATCCTCCTGCTCCAACCTTCCGCCTACCGGAGAATGGGATCACAGGACAACTCAGGTGCAAGGGACCTCAAGAACTCTATAGATAACCCTCTGGTGACAGTGGGGCCAGCCAAGAGACCAGATCTGCTTTTTACTCACCCTGTTCTTGGGAGCTCCTAACGGTGGGGACTGCACCATACTGGTCTCGTTTAGCACCAATATTCGCTGCTGCTGCTGCAGTGCAAGTCCTTGGGACCAGCTGAGAGCAGAGGATGGAGCAGCTGATTTACTTTCAAGCAGCTGACTTTCCTCCTCTTCCTCATGTATTTGTGATCAAAGCAACCAAACCAATCTGGAGTCCTGGGTGGATCCTCTGTCATGCCCTTCCTCTTCTCTCTCCATGTACATTATGTTTAGGCATAATCATCCTCCCATAAGGCTCTGCCATTCTTACATTTTAATTAACACAGAATAACAAACTTGTAAACTCTGAGCAGATTTGATTTGGAACATGTTGATGTATTTGGCACCAGAAAGTGGGTCACTGATTATATTCCATCCATGCATCTGGTACTTGTTGTTCACTTTCTGCTGCCATGCCAGGAACACAGGTGCTAAAAATTGAACACTATTGCTCTGGATTTATGAGTCCATACTGCATTCAGTGTACAATGTCTCAAACTTATCTTTCACTTTCTGATAGTGCTATTAAACAGGATTATTACTTTTAAAGGTTGTGCCTTTTCGCAATAACCCCCCAAAAGGAATGAAGTCTTCCAAACAGATCCATGCATAAGCTAAAGGATGAAACAGAGAATTTAATCATAACGCTTGTGCATAGCTTTCAGACTGACAGCTGTACATTAAGAATATGTAAAAGTACCAATTTCATGCTCTGACAGCTTATTTCGCATTGATGGGGGATAATGGGGAAAATGCCATGGGAATGCCAAATGTCAAAGCATTACATAATGCAAAGCATTCACACACTGTCTCTTGGGCCATCACCGGTGGTTCCTTAAGGGAAATTTTCCAGTAAAAGAGAGAAACAGAGACTGGGCTCTGCCAAAAGAAAATGGAAATCACGAAGTCAAAGCTAAGAATTATTGGCAGGGCAGCATCAAGTCTTTAAGCACAGTCTTTTCTGGCTTTGAATTGTCCTTTTGCTTCTGTCAAAGACAAAATTCACGTACATCCATTTCAGAAGCTGTAGATAAGCCCAAAAAGTTTCCTGTGGAGGAGCTGAAAATTCTTACCGCCACTGCCCTCTTTTACATAACTTATTTTCAGAAATTGTGTATGTTCTGAAGGGTAGCCTCTCCCCTTAATCCCAGGACTCTCAGCCCAGGGACAACAACAGAAGTGCTGTTCTCTAGCAAAGGCTGCCTGAGGAGTGAGAGGAGTACAGGACAAGTATCTCCTCTCTTCATCAGAGGAGTGATGTTGCAGGTTTTGCCCTTAAAATGCTGGGGATTCTTACCTAATGGAATTGTGAGAGAGGCAGAATGCTGTTGCAAATATTTTGCTCATTTAGCGAGAAAATTAAAATGAAGAAAGGAAAGATTTTCGCTGACAAGAGAAAGTTGTGAAATTCATTCTGTCCTCCAGCAACCACGCCATACCCAAGGGCACTGTCAGTGCTTTGATCCAGTGCCTGGGCAGTTACCTGCTCTGCCAGAGCAGGCAGGTGGGCACAAAGGACATTCTGCAGTGACACCAGTGCAGAGCATGCCTTGGTGCCTAACCTGTGTCCCCATCACTCTCCACAGGCACTCCATGCTACTCCCCTACACTGCTTCATCTTTCCCCTCTTTTCTCCATCTCCCTCTGCTTCCCAGCTGCCTCCCACTCCCTGTGGCTCTTTCCCAGGTCCCTATCTGCCCATGCCCTTGGCTCTCCGCCCAATTTCACCCTGCTTCCCCTGACTGTCAGCTTTTGTGGCTTTGACTTCACAGAGTTCTTCCCCTCCCTCAACCCGTGCCCCCCACTCCCCACATGCTCTTCTGGTCCTCCATTGACTCGTGCAGCTGAAACTGTAATTAACAAGCCTTGAAGCACTGTAGAGTCGACTCTAAGGAGCTAAATAATTACACTCCCTCCTCTCTCCCGCTGCTCGGTTTGAAGCAGCAAAGTGGAGCACTGGGAAGAGGAGGAGCGGATCAGGTGGGGGGTGGGAATTTAATTAACTTCTGAAGTGCTCCTATTCCTGCTGCAGACAGCTGAGGATGATGATGGGCTGTGGCTCAGGAGGTTGCACAAGTCCAAGCACCGTGTGGCGACTGAAGTCCCTATGGTCTGTGCCCAGATCCAGTGGCTTTGGGAGCTGCACTTCACTTCCATGCTGTGATGGAGGGAGACCCTGCACAGCGCCTGAGGTCTGCCAGGCATCAGCACTGATGATTTTCATGGCATTTCAGCGTAGAGTCCTTTTAAAGCACCATTCCTGTGATGTGGGCAAGGCAGTTTGCTGATGATGAAATGGGAGGCAAGGTGGGAAAACGTAACCTGCAGAGACAAATGTCAGCCACCTCCTCCCTGTCCTGGTTCAGCTGTTCCTCATCGCATGGCCCACCTCTGCCCTGCCTCTCCCTGTGTTTCCTTTTCCCTGTTGCCCAGCATTTCCAGGACTGTTTCAGCCCTCCTGCAGCTGCCACCCCTCCAGTTTTGGTTCCATATGAGGCCAGTGCAGAGAATACTGCCTGCTCCTGCCTGCTAGAGTGGGGGAGCTCCATCTTTGAGCTTCCAAGAGGATGAGTAGTTCATCATCTCAAAGTTTACCTCTTTTACTGGATCAGGACAGACGACAAAGGAGTTCACACGCCCAGGCAAAAGACCACCACCAGCTGCAGCTTCCAAATGAAAACTACATGAATGTCACAAACTGTCCATGCAGGTCAAAGACAAATTCCCTGGGCACAGGAAACCAGAAGTAAGTACAGCCCACTTGATTCAACAAGTCTGGGTAAAAAAAGGTGTTTGACAAGATTGCAAAATTAGTCTCTTAAAAAGAAGATCATTGCCCACACACATTTAACTTCCTTGCATGCCTACATTCTTCAGTCACATCCTCACGTTGCTCCACAGTAGAAGAAACACCACGCAATATTCCCACCATGGCTGACTCCTGTGATTTTTCCTCAACAACACTCTTGTACAGGGTGTCACCTTCCAGCTGTGAGTTCTCCAAGGAATGCCAGGTGAAGCCACATCCCTCTAAGCTGTTTCACCTCACAGGGTTGGTGTCTAGCGAAGTTAGAGGCAACAGGAGCCAGCACCCTGGTACAGATACTTTATTAATGTGTAACACTGCTGAGGCTTATTCTGGATTCTTTCGTGCTGTTCCCCTCAGCATTTACAAATCCACTTCGGAAAGAATCGAATGGAAATCATAATTTCGGGGTCATTTGTGATGGCTGTTGGCCTCGGCGTTAGAGCCACCGAGGGTCCCCCCACGCTGGGAGCGAGAAGCGGCTGAAGACTCCTCCTGTGAGCTCCTGTGAGAAAGGCTGCGCATTCTGGGGTGCCACCTGCCGGCACCTGGACCGCGAACCGACAGGTGACATCCCGGGGAAACCTCCTTCTTCCTTCCTTTTCCTTTTTCAAGCACGCACAGGTTTTGGTGGAAGAACGACGGTCTCCGCCGCTCTCCCGCAGCGTGCAAGGATGCAGAATGGATGCTCCTTTCCCCGCACCGACAGGGCTCCTGGTGGATCTGAGTAAATCGCAGCGGGAAGGTTCGGTCTTCCTCTCTGACTGCGGCGGTCAGAGCATCTCCGGCCCCCCGCGCCCCTCCCCGGGGCATCCCGCTGTCGGGAGCCGGGTACGGAGGGTGCCGGTGCCGCGGGCGCAGCTCGCAGTCCTGCAAGAGAATTGGAGCTCCAGCACACGGCGTTGGGTGGGCAGAGAGAGAGTTTTTTCAGTCAGCCCTGACTGTTCCCTGCAGCCTTTCAACCACGTTCTGGGCTGCGGGAAGGTGCCTCCTGCCACCCTGAATAGCTGAGGAAGCTGAGAGCTGTGGAGGAAGAAGAGGGGACATTCTGCAGGAAGGGAGTGAAGCCCCTCAACTAAACTAAGCACAAGCAGGGATGTTGCTCAGCACCCGCAACGGGGTGCCAAGGGAGTGACACCTCCTTGTCTCCTGGCCATGTGTGAGCACCAGGACTCCGGGCTCCGTCCAAGCTCCTCTCCTCTCATGGATGAATCAGTGGCTCAACAAAGATAGTGTGTTCAGGGAGGAGGGGAAAAGTTTGAGCTGGGCTCAGGTGTGCAGCAGGTGAAGTTTATCACTCCTGCCAAGAAACAGCACTCAGAAGCAAAGACAGCAGCAGAACTCAACTGAGAGAGAAAGAAGTGCAAGGGTGAAAATGCTAGGGCCTGAGGATCACTCTCGAGTCCCACTGAATCAAATGCAGGCACCTCTGTCTGCTTCTCTGCAGCAGCAAAGTGCCCTGCAGCGAGGCCAGGCTGGAGCTGTGCCACTCCCACCCAGGGCGAATGGTGTCCCCTGAGCTGTGGTGGCAATGTGGGAGAGAGTCCCTCAGGACAGGTGACTGGCAAAGGATGCCTCAGAGGCAGTTGCTGACTTTTTGGTACCATGCCCCCCCCAAAAAACTTCCTTTCTAGGGCAAATCTAGCAAGAATGGGTTCTTGCAAGTGTAAAATACCACTGTAGTCAGTGCTAAATCCAAACGCTCTAATCTTTCTCCTGCTGTTTCTATAAACAGAGAATTTTATTTCCTGGAAATGCTCTGGGGAAACGTGCCTGACGCGAGGTCTTTCTCCAAACGTGTATTTTACACCATTTCAGTAGCTGTGCAGCGAGGGCTGGGGGGGCAAGGCCCGGTGGCCACTGGCCATCCCATCACCCCAGCCAGGAGAGGGCAGTCCCATTCCCAGGCATCAGAAACCTGCCTGGGGCTGGGGACAGACCAAGGCTGTGGCAGGACGGCAGCCTGCAGAGAGGGGTCAGGGTCAGTAATTTGGGAAACTGAGGTGAGGTCAGACACAGCCACGGTTCCATGGGTTATCCTCAGGGTCCTGACAGTTGCATAATATTCTGCCGTTCCAGCTCATCTTTTAATCATTTTAACAGCATATGCTTTACAGCAATTAATTATCTGACATATTTGAGTGAGTTTCGTAACATCCAGAAGCATTAAAAATATTTTTATTTTGAAAGGTGTCGTGATAAGACCAGAGCAAAGTACCTGTGGCCAGTGCCAGGTGTCACAGCTATGCCAGGTTCCACTTGCTCTCTGACAGAAGATAAGACCTTCCTACCTATGGGCTGGTTTTGTTCACTTCTTCCTGGACCTGCCGCCTGGAGGATCAGAGAAACACATTTTTCCAAGTTTCAGGAGACAGTTTTGCAGCCCACACATACCTGTCTGTGCTAGAATTCCCAGAGAAAATCACAGGTCGTATTTACATGCCAGTAATGCTGAAAACAGAGTACTGGCACTGCATTAAGAAAACCCCCGAAGTCTGAAAGGCCTGCAAAAAATGAGATTGAAGATGAAATCTCTGGGCTCAGTGGACGTGTCTGTCTGCACAGGCAGCCCTGCTGGCATCAGGAAGGTGAGCTGGAGACATCAGGAACTGGAGACACTGGAACTTTGGCAAGTTTACTGGTGAGAGGCAGCGAGGTTGGACCTGCTGGGTGCAGATGTGTCTGCAAAGGGCTGCTGGGGACACCGGGGCAGGCACGGCTGCTGGACAGAATGGTCCAGCCAGGACAGCAGGACCTTGGTGGTCTCTGTAAACACATTTGTATGTACTTGCACATTCAGGCACATATCCACATGACACTCCTAGGGCTGCAGTGGAGATGGACTGGGAAAGCTGGGGATGTCCAGCTGGAGAAAAGACGGCTCTGGGGAGACTTTAGAGCCCCTTGCAATGTCCAAAGGGGCTCCAAGAGAACTGGAGAGGGACTTCGGACAAGGGCTGGAGTGACAGAACAGGAGGAAGGGTTTCTCACTGACAGAGGGCAGGATGAGATGGGATATATGGAAGAAATTCCACCCTGCTNGTACTTGCACATTCAGGCACATATCCACATGACACTCCTAGGGCTGCAGTGGAGATGGACTGGGAAAGCTGGGGATGTCCAGCTGGAGAAAAGACGGCTCTGGGGAGACTTTAGAGCCCCTTGCAATGTCCAAAGGGGCTCCAAGAGAACTGGAGAGGGACTTCGGACAAGGGCTGGAGTGACAGAACAGGAGGAAGGGTTTCTCACTGACAGAGGGCAGGATGAGATGGGATATATGGAAGAAATTCCACCCTGCTAGGATGGTGAGGCCCTGGCACAAGCAGCCCAGAGAAGCTGCGGCTGCCCCATCCCTGGAAATATTGCAGGCCAGGTTGGACTGGGCTTGAAGCAACCCTGTCCAGCGGCAGGTGACTCTGTCCGTGCCACGGGGGTGGGACTGCCTGAACTTCACGCTCCTTTTCCACCGCGCCCGTTCCCGGACGGCGCTGTCCGGCACGGCTCGGCGCGGTCACCGCGCACCCGCACACGGGCACGCCGTGCTCCCGCAGCACCGCGCTGCCGGCCGGGGCGCACACCGCACCCGGAGGCTGCCGCACCGCGGATCTGCCCGGTCCGGGGTGACTCCTCGGCCAGGCCGCGCAGGCCCGGGGCGGGCCCGGGGCGGGGCCGGACGCACGTGGCNGCTCCGGCGCTGAGGAAAGGAGGCAGGGAGGCAGTGCTGGCACCGAGCGAGCGGCCGGCGGGCTGGCTGGGTGGCTGGGGGAGAGGGTGAGCGCCGGTACCGAGCGCCGATAGCGAGCGAGCGAGCGAGTTGCGGTATCGGCGGTGAGTGAGTATCGCCCGTGGCTTCACCGGCGCCTCCCGGCCGCCGCTCCCCCAGGCCCCGGCCCCGCGTCCCCCCCGTCCCGCCGTGACTTCTCCGTCCTGGTGGCGGCTGCGCAGCCGGGATCCCCCCGCGGGCCTCTGCCCGAGCCCGCCCCGCCGCTCCGGTGATCCCGGCCCAGCCTCCCGGTCCCCCCGCCAGCCCCGGGAGCAAGGCCCGGGCCCCGGCGGGCCTGGAGTTCCGCAGGAGGGGCGGTGTGCCCGGAGCCGCGCTCCGCGTCCTCCCTCGGCCGCCGCCGGTGCTCGGGGTGTGCGTCCCTTTCCCCCTTCCCCGGCATCTCCATTCCTCTCACAGGACCTCTCATCCCTTTCCCCCGGGATCTCCCTCCCCCGGCATCCCCGTTCCCGGCTTGTTCCCATTCACCAGACCACCTACAGCGCCAGGATCCAAGGAAAAGCAAAATCTCTGTTACTCTTAAATATCGCTTGGAATGGCTGTGGGAAGAAAAACCTTCTGAAAGGCTTGAAGTAAACTTGGAATGTTTTGTTGTTTTCCAGGGTTCAGGTGTGGAGGAGGTATTCCCGTGGTTTCCTGAAGGTATAGCTGCCGCTAGAAAAATGCTGGCCTCTTCTCCTCCAAAGCTTTTGCTCTCTCTTTGCACTTCATTTAAAGAAAGTCCAGAACAGTTGTGTCTCCTCAAACAGCAGATGGGACAAGGATGGGGTTTGCATCTCAGCATTAAGCCAAAAGTCAGAAAGTCACCGTTAGATCGTGGAAAATGAGAGCAGAGGCTGCTCCCAGCTCACCTCCTGACACTTTTCAATGTTCCATGGCAAGGGCTTCTCCACTCCAGATGGGGCAGCCACAGGTGACTGGTGGCTGCACGTCAGGGTTGTGCCTTTCTCACCGGCTCTGAGAACCACCTTCTTGCCCCTGTGATGCACACTCAGGCTGGAATCACGTTGGGTACAGACACAGAGCAGGGGAAGAAAAGCAGTCTCCTGAAATTGGCTTCTGATAATAAATGTATCTTTGGTAGGTTTTTTGTAAATACATTTAGGTTTGACATTTTCATAGCTTCCTAGATGTGGTTTTCCTTTCAGTCGTGAGCTTCATAAGGATGATTTTCTCATGGAATCAAGGCAATGCAGGGTGCAGAAGCAGCTACAGCAGCTGAGATGAAAGATTTCATTAATGTGCTCTGGAATGCTGAAGTCCTTTGTCAGTTTCATACTGTCTGTGCCCTTGCAGTGTCTCAGCACTCTGAAGCACCAGGCAGTTTATGTATCATAAATACAATTAAATTTAAAGCTGACAAAAAGTCTGGCTCCTGCTGTCCTGATGTCTGACCCTCTGTTCTGATAGATGGTATGGTAATTTTCTTGAAAAAGCTTTCTTTTTCATTTTGTTGTTCCTATCTGTAACAGCCTGACAATAGGGTTGTGCTTTGTCTTTGCCTTCCAAGCCAGTAGAGAGCATGTTTGCTGCTGTATTCTCAATGCAGCCTTTATCAAAAAGGGTTAGATTTGACTGCAGAGATCAAGCAGAGAATGAGATAAATAAGGAAACACTTGGAATTCGGTGATGATTTGTGGTGGGAACAGTACACTTGTCTGGAAAGTCACCTGCAATGGAAGAAGTAATCTCTGTATTTTAGTTTTCGTTTGAAATTTTTAAGAAATCTCCGTCTTTGAAGTTAAGCACAATGAGCTCTGAAAGCTGTTAGAAGCTGAGAAAGTAAGAGCAGCAGAAGTGCTGGAGTTCAGCAGCAGAAAGGAGGGGTTGACAGGGAGAGTCGAGGTAGGTGAACAGGCATGACATGGGAAGGACTGCCCTGAACTTCTTGTTGCAAAGTCCTTCTGCAGATGGGTGAGACCTGAGCATCCCAACCCCCCTTTGGGAATTGGGCTGAGGTGTTCTGATTAACTTGTTCGTTATTTCTTGTTCGTTGACCTTCGAGTTGCCAGTGGCACCTCCCTTGTGACTGCCTGGTGCTGCTGGCACTCCTGCTGCATCACATGTGGGATGTCAGGTTGCTAATGGGCCAGATGAAAAATGCTGGCTGGCAGGGTTTTAAAATTATCCCTGCCATTGCCAGCTGCAGCCATTGGCAGTTTTGTTTGGAAATGGTTAAAAGGAATTCAGACATCAGTGATTTTTTAATTATAACATTGGTAGCCCTGTACTTGAGCTGTCCTTACTTAGGGGCTTCCTGAGAGGCAGTCACGCTCTTTTGAGGAAGGTTGTGCTCTGGGTTCAGGTAGGAGTGGGATTTCTCTTGATAAAGGGATGGGGTTCTACCGTTGCCAGGGGTTTGAAGTTTGGGGTTTTTTTAAAAAGTAAGGTAATCTAGTTCCAAAGTAGGTTGTGTTGGTGTATTGTTGCTCCCTGCAGCCTATCAAATCAGGCAGTCTTTGCAGGACTAATATTTTTTATGTGTTTTTCACACTCAGATGTGAGGAGTGTCTTTATGGTAGTCCAGCTGGAAGTGAGATAGATGTGGCACTTGGAGGTGAACACAGCTGAGAGAACAGTGACCCAGGGGCTTTTCCAGCTGAAACCCTGCTATGATTCTATGGAAAAGAATGTTTACCCACAGTCTAAACTTTTCACTGGCAAAAGGAAATCTTAAGTTGCAGTCAGATCTTTCTCTGAGTTGTCTGTATGAACTCTGTGAGATTCTGCTTCAGCTTGACAATCTGAAAAACAGCAAGACTTTGTTGAGCTCCTCTTCCTTTTCCTAGAGGCTGTGTTTGTGTTTGCTTTGATGTCAGATGCCTGACGTGGTGTGTTTCTCTTTCCTGAGGAGGAAAGGCATGGCTGTGGCCTACATGTGAGAATGGTGAGCAACATGTCTTCAGATTATGTTGTGGTGCTGAGGTTGGATGTTTCTTGTTTCCCAGTGGCCTGGAGTACAAGCTGAGCAAGAGGAAGAGTCCTTCATTATCCCAGTCACGTGTGGACCTGAGAGGAGGAGGAGCTGTTGTTTGACCTGCTGAGAAGGATAGATCAAAGTGAGTGTAGTGCTTGCTGCCTCTTTGCGCTGTTGCCTGCCCTGTGAAGTGTCCATGAGTCAGCTCCCTGGACACTTGAGAGGCATCAGTGTTGTTCAGCTGCAAATTTTTAGCAGTTGGTCACTGCTTACTGTGTGTGACTTTATCCACTGCATGACAGAAGGGAAGGAAGGAGTACTTGGATTCAGTTGGCTTTTGGAGTATCACTAAAAATGTAGCATCTTCAGGAGGATTAGTTAATTTGCTGCTTTACTGAAGGTCTCTTCTCACACCTCATAACCACATGGTAATATTTTGAATGTGCTTGGTTGGAGCTCTGTTCTCACTGTGTCGATAGGAACAGGCTGCAACCTGTTCTAAGCAGGGGCGCCGTGTGAAGTTGAGAGAAGTGTTGGAGTTTGGGACCTTCACTTGGTCTGTCAGATGTTTTTTCTGGCAACAGCCATTCAGGTGCCGTTGTTTTGCTTTTTCTTCCCTGCTACAGTGTCTAAAACTAGGTAGTGGTGTAAAGTAGGTTTATTGTGTCTATTATCACCTCTTTCTTTCATATATTTAGCATATTAGGTGTTACGTTTACTTAGGAACCTGGGTGAGAGAGGAGAGTCTTCACAACAGGAACCTTTGGAGTCCTTAAATACCATCATCACACAAATAACTTCTGTATGAAGATCACAAATCTGAATTCTTGTATGTGTGCGTGACTAAGTGGATTTGAACAGTACCATGCAACTTTCTTCCACAGCCAAAAAGCTGAACTCCATCTGACAGTTTTCATGTCTGTCTGACAGTTTTCCTATCTAATAAAGGCTTGATGACTTCCATGGGAGTAACTGTAACACAGAAATACAGACAGGCTTTTAGAGGGAGTGTTCCCTTCCCTATGCTCTATGCATCATGTGGTCATGTACACGAAATAAGGTCATCTCTCAAGGAGGCAGGGTGACTTCAGAATGTCCCTGTATTACCTGTTTTGCCAGGCAGCAGGTTATGAGCTCTGAACACACTCATCCTTGGGCTGGGATCACAGGATAGCTGATGGGAAGGAGCCGCTGGCGATTTCAGCCCTGACATAAATCAGAGTGACTTGGATACACTTGCTCAGGGCTGTGTCTAGCAGAGGTTTGAAGGTCCTTGAGAATGGAGGCTGCACAGCCTTTTGGGGCAACAGAGTTACCCTTTGAAGTGGCATCCCTGTATTTTGGTATTTTGTATCCATTCCTGTACAAGTTCTTGCTGGGCACTGCTCTGGTGGTGGTTCTGTCTTGTTTACTCCCCTGCCCCAGGTGTTCGTGAGCATGGATAAATCCCCCTGAGCTTTCTCATCTGGTGGAGTAGTAGTCCCAGCCTGACCTTCTGCAATAGATGCTCCAATCCCTTTAATGGTTTTAGTGGCCCTTTGCTGAACTTGCTCCAGTACTCGGGATCCCAAGTTGTGCACAGCACTCCATGTGTGGCCCCGTGAGTGTCCAGATCACCTCCCACGTGTGAAGTGGAGAACTCAGTAAATGCCACTTTCAGAAGCCAAAGTAATTGAGCTGAAATAGTAGTTAATGCAAATGCATTAACTGAAGTAGCTTCTGCTGTTCCACATTTGAGCGCAGATAGCTGTTATATCTACTCAGTTTGATGTTCTGTGTGCAGAGCTCCACAAGTCACCTGGGCAATTTCAAGAAGACCAAAGGTATCATTTGAAGGCTTGTTTTGGACATATGACCATTGTGATATAACCGTTTCGTTTTTTTTTTGTAGACACAGACCCTTCAGTTCCCAGAATGTTTACCGGGTACGAAGATCCTGAGAATACGGAAGTGTACGAAGATGAACTTCACCACGAAGAGTCATCCAGTGAGCAGAGTGTTGATAGTGAGGTGGAGTTTCATCTCTATAGCCAGATCCACTATTCCCAGAATCTTGGAGAAATCAGCACACTGGAAACGGATGACGAAGCTGATGTTGCGGAAGTCACGGGTCATAGTTCAGGTCTAACTGAGAAACAGGATGAAGATGAGGACCTTACTGAATTCACTGATGGTGGTGCTCAGCTTTCAGATGAGCCCGAGGTCATTGTCCTGTCCGATACATCACAGGAAGACAGCATCTACGAAAGCAAGGCAAAGAAGTCAAGATGCTCTTCAGCTCGAAATAAAACACGCGTCCACCTGGTGTCTTCCACACCAAATCACGCCAAAGCTGCTGGACGTAATGCCCCTGAATCAAGTGTGGGCACACCAAGGCAGAGAAAGAGCACTCATGGGAGGCCTACCCCAGTCTGTTCTGCTGGACCTCAAGCTGTCCACGACATGTTGGTGATAGACAACAGCTCGGAGGAGGAGAACTTGATCTTTGACAGTGATAGCATCAAAAGCTGGATGCTTCTGGGAGCTGGTGCTGATGAAAGGGATGGAGACATCATGTTGAACCTTGAGGGCTGTGGCACTCCTGTCAGTGAAGGTTAGTGCTTTTTATTGTCTTGTTTGTTCTTGTATGGGGACAACAATTTGCCTACAATGACACTGATGTTAGTACTTGAAACAAGAGTGCATGGCAATGGAAGCAAAGCTGTGGTAAATGAAATGGCCATTATTTGTACCATTTCAATGCCTTTATTTCAGCAGCATGGCATATGGAAGGAAAAGCAGCATTTTTCCTGGTAGACATTTAGAAGCAGAGTGATTTGTACTGTAAGCTTTTCAACCTTGCCATGTATTTTGTGTTCCTGAGAATGTATAAGAAGTTGTATGCCAGACCAGAGACCTTTCAACTCAGGACAGGCATGAGCTGTAACAGGAAGGAGGCAAGGGGCGGAGGGGAGACCTGAGCATTTCCCCTGCCTGAATTCAGCAGGTGACTGCCCCTTCAGGACTCTGGCAGTTTGGGCTGTTGATCTGAAGTTGACTGACTCTTTCCGTGTGGATTCTGCACTGAATAATTCAGAGAGGTTTCTCCCCAATCACTGAAGCTAAAGTCTAACGTTTTAGTGTTTTGAAAAACATTCTTCCACGTTACAGCAAAGAACGTAGTGGTTCTAAATGTGGTGGTTAGTGCCACGGAGTTTAGGCAAGGGTTTGTGATAACCATTGTGTGTAATACATGCTGTGTCACCAGCAACTGCAAACTCTGCTAGGTGATCAGCCACGATTTTTTTTGCTCAGTGGTATCCTGGAACACAAAGGACATTACTGGGAACAGCATCCCCCTGGCCAGGTTGAGGGAAACCATGACCCAGACAAAGGCTGGAGAAAGAAATAAAAAAGGAAAGTTTATTTATAAAGTGAAATAAACCATACTTTAAAAGAAGTTTAAAAAAAAGTGTGCCATAACTTTGTTTGGTGCACATGTAAGTGGGGAGGTTTTAGATGAAATGGAGCATTCTGTGACACTGCTCTGCAGGCTGACATGAGTGGAGTTTTTTTTGCTAGAGTGTCTATAAACAGTGCTGCTGTTTATGTGCTGCTGTGCACATGTTGCTGCTGCACTGTTTGAGAGGGAAGAGCTGAGGAATAGTCTTTGCCTTCTTTTTTGGTGAAACACGTAATTCAGGACCACAAATGTCTGATAACCTTCTGCTGGAGTTGTGTGTGTTTTTTGCATAGCTAAGCACAGTCTGTGGCTAAACAGACTTTTATGTAAAGCATTCTGTCACTGCATCAGAAGCCCTGGTAAGCACACCATGTTTGGAATTCATGTAGTTTTTTCCACTTTATAAATCTTTTTAAAGTTTCTAAAATTTGCCTTGCAGATGTGCTAATGTTCACTGAGGGGACTATTAAAAATCAACATGGAATTTTGGTACCGGGGGCAGTTTTTGCTAAGTTATGTCATATTTTTGTGACAAACATTGTAATGTTTCTGGTTCATAGATCTATTCATGAATGTTGGCAATAAGCAAGCCACATACAAAGCAGACAACAGGTCTAGAATTTCCCTGCACTGTATGAATGGGTCACACTGTTCAGAACTAAAATTAGTTCATAGAGTGTAGACAATATAAACAGGTTTTGAAATGTTTTAGTGGGAAGTCAAAGACAGTCATATGAGGTCATAAATACACTCGCCCTTCTCCTACTCTGGTTTTATTCTCAACAGTAGGCCAGACCCTTCTCCAAACCCCTTCAGTTTCTGAAGGTGGATGGAATTCAAGTAGCTCTGGTGTGCAAGAATTTGGTTCAGCTGCTCCTTTTCTAATACACACTGTGATCCCCATGCAGAGACATAGGTGTAGAATGAATTGTGCTGTACGTATGTGTGTGTAATGGAAAACCAAAACAGCATCAAAGTAGTTGTAGGGAAGAGAAGCCATGAATCTTCCTAAAGTACAGTAACTGTAATTTGTTAATTGAGCTTGTGTCTCTCATTCTATAGACTATAATATATAACTTGTCTAACAGAAGGTGTCCTTGCCCATGGCAGGGGTTTGGAACAAGGTGATCTTTAAGGCCTCTTGGAACCAAAACCATTACGGGATTTTGAGATTCTATAAATGACTCTGCTGAAACTTGAATATAAAAATTTGCAGTTCAAAGAAATTTATTTTAAAACTATGTGTATTGTCAAATTATCCTCTCAGAGATACTCTCTGCTAATTCATTTAAAATATTTTGCGGCTTGCACAATTCTGTTTTCAGGGTTTCTGGAGAATGAGATAGGTGTTTTGGTGATGACACTGTGTAAAAGATGCTTTTAGGGCCTGCGGTGTCAGTAGGGATGTAAGAACTCCCGAAGCCTTGCCTTTCGTTCTCCCCTGGCACTGCCTGTGACAGTACATGGGACAGACCTCCCGTGACAGTGTTGTGGTGTGTCTAGTGTCCGGTTTGCTTCCCGTGAAAAAGGGAACTGAAACATGAACAGTCCTCTGACCGTGAGAGCAGCCGGTTGTGTCAGTCATTTGATGAGTCTGTTTTCATGTCTGAGTCCCTGAATAAAGATGCTGAGCTTCCACTGCATCAGAAACAACTCGTTAAGGAAAGGAATTGAGCATATCTCCTTATTCTATTCACTCCCCTGCATCTCACTCGCCCAACCTGCTGCTAATTATTTTTAATGTTCCCTTATTATTTTTAATATTCCCTGTAAACAGATAATGCTATCCTGATGCCTCTAGTGTACAGAGAGTCTTCCCTCTGTGCAGCTTTCCAGCTCCAGTCACCAGCTACTCTTGTGGTGGAAACAGATGTTGTTTTACTGTGGGACACGAGCTCTAGGTCCTGGTGGCAGATCAAGGTTTACCTTTTGGTCCTCAGCTGCTGTCCTGCAGGTTTATGGCCGGTCCACCAGCACCAATGTTCCTTACACAGATGGGAGTCTTCCCTCCCCTCTCTGCCCTGCTTCCCTATGGCTTTAGGTGCCTTTCAGTTTTTGGGTTTGCTTGTCTGATACCACACTAAGCCACAGCATATCTATGCCTGTATTTCTGTAAAATTCCTGGTTTCCCTGCCAAAAGGCATGAGCAGGTACCTGCGTGTTCCCACCCGCCGCTGGTGGTTTTTCCTGGCGTGACTGTCAGAAAACTGCATGATGATGCTGCTGGTTGCTGTGCTCAGAGGGTCCTGCTTTCTTCACAGGGTGTTTCAAAGATGGGTAATTCGGCAACTCTAGGTCTTTGGTATAATCTGCACTCTTTTTTTTTAAAGGTTTAAGAGTCCGTAATAAAGTGTGCAAAAAGAATCATTACAAACTGTGCCGTGCACTAATGCAGAGAATTCATTTTCAGTGTCAGAGAGTTTCCATGTCTTTGGAGGAGTGTTCTCCCCTCCCACCCCTTCTCTCTGCTTTGCAGTAGAGTTTATATGATAAGAACGTTAATCTCCTGTAGTTGGAAGTCTTTCATCCATTTCTTCATTAAAACCTTCCTTTTAACATATTTCTTCTCCCATGAATAGCTGCAATCCTAATCTCTCGCTTTTTTTTTTTTTTTCCTTTTTTTTTTTTTTTTTTTTTTTTTTTTGAAAGACAGCTTCTTTCAGAGCTGCAGCATTGATGTCCGGCCACTAAGGGGTACAAAAAACAATTTATCTTCTCCCTGTTATATCCTTTACCCGCCTGGCCCCTTTTTCAGAGACTGGGTGTGAGTATGATCGCACTCTGGGCTTGGCAACTTTGTGGTGTGTGGCTGCTTTTGAACCCAAAGAACACTTGTAAAATGAAAAAGAGAAAAACGAAGTGTGTTTGAACATTTAGTGAATGAAAACATAAAAATATGCCTAAAATGGAAAAGAAAATTAATTAGAAAGCGTTTCATTTTTGCTTCTTTCCCTAAAAATCATGTAGGAAGGAGTTTTCTACTTAGTAGCAGTAACTGCAGCTTATGGAGTCAGAATGGAAATAGCAGTCTCTGATAAATCTGACTTATTGTTTTATCTCTATCAAAAAGGAAATGCCCTTTGTGAACTATCAGTGTTTCAAAAGGCTTCTTCTAGACATTGAACTTAAATTTATCTTAACTCTGTGGTACTGCAGAAACTACTCAAAAATCTGACCACATCTGTATTTCTTTTCTCTCTGTGCTATTATTCAAATCCCTCAGTTTGTTTTTAAATGGTGAAAAGGTGTAAGCTTATTTCTAAAATGACAACCAAACAAAATGAGCTGTGCTTTGCATCTTTTCCCTGACAGCTGCTTTTGAATGTGATCTTTGCGTGATACAGTATGTTTTTGTTCCAGAGTCCTGTGATTTGTAGCAACAACTTACTTTTTCCTACGAAAATTACTACCATAATTTTTTAATTTTACTAGGCCAGAGAAGAGTTCTGTAAAGAGTCACATTTCCCTCTGCTTATTGGATACCTAAGTTGTGAAATCACTTTACTTCAAAGTGGCTTTCAGAAGTAAGAAGATTTCTAGGTGAAAATTTCTTTAACAATCAAAATATTTTTGTTATTAATATCATGGGGTATTACCATTAATACCTAGAGGTGTGTGCTGCATTTCTTAAGAGCAGCAGGACTCCCTGGTGTGATCCACGTACCGGTTTCAGTGTCACCAAAACCCCAAAGCAGGGATTTATGCCCTGGTAGCTTTGTGGTGGCTTGTCTGGCTGTCTCAGGCTGCTGCTCTGGAGGCCACACGCGGTGGCTGTGGCCATGTCCCCGCTCAAGGGTGGCCTCAGCCCCGCCGTGACACTGCCTGGAGCACGGCAGCTCCCCCAGAGAGGCCCAGCGTGGGCAGCAGGGGCCCCACAGACCAGCTGATGGAAAAGCACGCAGGAAAGGCGTCTTGCTCTAAAATTAGTGTTTTTGTAGAAGCAGCCTGTGCTGGGAGCCATGTTCGTGTGTGCTGGTCAGCCGTGCACGTGGGAGAGTGCCATCCATTGCCTGCAGCGAGGATGGGGCTTCCAGAGGAGGGTGGGAGCTGGTGGTCCCTGGTGCCATCAGACCCGTGGGGCTGGGGCTTCATTCCCCTTGGAGGGATGGACAGAGCGGTGCCGGGTCACGCTGCTGCATGTGAAGTGAAGTCCAGTTCTTGTGTGCTTGTGCACGTGTTGCTGAACCCCTTTACAGGCTCGTTTCCCCCAGAACTGCACCCTGCTGAGCGCTGTGATTTGGGGGTTTTTCCTGTGATTTGGGGGGTTTTCTTCTCACTTGTGTTTGCTGGAACCCTGCCGTCATGGAAATGTGGTAGGAGTGGTTTGTGCATGAATTCCTGCAGCAGAACGCACCCTGGAGCGAGAATCAGCAGTGGGAATCCACCTACCCCTTGGAAGATACAGCACATGCATATGGATATTTTGATTAAAGAAAAAATCTTAATCTTCTTCACCGTGTAATGTGGATACACTCGAATCTCTTGATTATTTAAGAAAAAAAATTAATAAAACTAATAAAGTTCCTTTGCAAATCCGAAGAGATCGAGGCTAAGCACAACCTGCAACCTGAGCAGCCCCTTGTATCTGTTCAGATTCCGTCGCTGTTGTGGACCTGGCTCTCATTTAAATTTCCTCTGGCTTGGGATTGCTGACTAGGTTTTCTGCAAGAGTGCCCATGCTTACATGGTCATATATTCTGTGTGACTTTTTTTTTCACTTTTTCCGCTTTTTTTCTCTCTGTTCTGTTGATAGTTATGAGGGGATTTTCCCCCTCCTCTTCTGTTATCAGTTTGATCTTTCTTCCTTGTCCCTGTTTCTTTGGGTTTCTTATGGGCGATAACAAACTCTCATACTGCAACTGGATTTTTGAACACTGGTGGGAAACTGATTTAATCCTTTTGAAGGAGAAGTTCTAGGTGTTTAAGCAATTAAAAAGTGCAGTAGAGAATATACTGGATACAAAGGGTGTAGGGAAAAAGTAAAGTTTGGGGTGGCAGCCAGGTGTAGGTGCCAGGTATAGGGGTACAGAAATCTGACCCTGCACCCTGCAGCACCACTGCAGTGATGCTGATCCTGAGGCAGGGGTATGTGGTCACTCGTTTCTCTTTAAATCTGGAGGAGATGCAGAAGTAACTCCTCAGGCTGCTGCAGCACTTGTGCATGTTGAAATACACACACGTCTGTGATATGGGCTGGCAAACCCTGGGGTGATGGCAGTGGTGGTCTTTATATTCTGTTAATGTATATAATTGGTATTTCCAGAGTTCATAGTGGTGAGTGCTGTGGGTCTTCTGTGACTGTATCCTACATGGAATAACCCTGTTCCAGCAGCCTTTGCCAGGGGAGAATTGTGATTGCAGGGGACACGCTGGTGAGTGTGGGTGCACACTCCAGCTCCTCTGCTGAGGGTCTCCAGTTCACTGCACCATTTCCCATCAGCATGACAGTTTTTGTAGTCATGGAATTTGGGTTTCAGCTGTTTCTTTTTACATGGCAGTTTTTAAGAGTGGTAAGGTTTCCCACCTGCCAGGCTCAGCCTCTTCTTCCTCTCCAAGGTGGTGGCGTTTGACTGTTTTTCCTCTGAAGCTTTTGCTAACATCACTGATTTTGGATCATATGCAACATTCCCAGCTATCCAGAATATGTCCTGTCAGATAATGACATCATTAGCAGTGAGGAAAGAAGAAAATCAAAGCGCTCTGTTCATTCTTGGACTTTTGTTGGTTGATGTGGATCACCAAGAGTAACACATCTCCCATGCACTGCTTAGAACTACATGTGCAGAACCAGCTGCAGAGGTGTTTCTGTCACCACTTTGGTTGTGTTTTGGCATTGGTTTGGTGTATTCTGTCATCAGTTTGGTGTTAGTTTTGCTTGTTCCTTTGTTGCCTTTGCCCAGCCTCAGGTGTAGCATGTGGTGGTTGCTGTTCCTTTGTTCATCTTTTGAAGTGTGGGTGAGGGGAATGCCCTCAGAGAGCCTGAGGAGACCCACTGGAGACAGCAGCTTCCAGTGACAGTCACAAAACCAGCTCTTTGCCCTACATGGACAGGTATCTCTGCACTTTGCTGTCCTACATTGTGGTGTGTGGGTGGTTGTGGTGTGCCTGTCCTTACTCTGAGCCCCTGCGGCATCAGGAACAGCCAGGCATCCTCAGGACAAATCTTCCTCCACCAACTCCTTTAAAACCTCAACAGCCAGGCAGTGAGGGGGGAGCGTGGGGGGAAGCTGCCAGATGCTCTTTTCGGTCTCTTTTTGAAACTCTCTGTGCATGGTGAAACACCAGAGCTTGCTCTGCCCTGCTGGAGCGGGGGCAGTGAGGCGGCGGGTGTGTTACAGCCCGGTGCTGACAGTCCCTGCCTCATGCTGCACTTCCCTTCCTGGCTTGACGCTGCCCAAAGGTAAGACACCAAGCCTGGAACTGTGTCTCCTGCTTTTAAAACTTTACCTGCAGAGCCTGGGGGGTTCTCCCTCCCCACTGGAGCCAGGGGGGCTCCAGCCACCACTCAGAATGTGGGGGGTTCACTCCCCATGAGCATGTACAGCGACGTATGTGCACACGTGTGTAAGCACAGGCACACGTGTGTGCTTGTATATGTGTTTGTAGGTGTGGATGTGAAGGTTTGGTGTTTCCACCTGCATTATGTTCCCATGGGATATCTTGGCAAAGAAAACCAAAGGGGGAAAAGTTGCCAGCTTCTGGCAGAACAGAAATTTCTCTGGTGTCCTGTAACATGTCCATGAGAGGGGCAGCAGCATTCCCAGCCGTGGAGTCTGTGTCAGAGGCTTCAGCCAGTGACAGCCCAGCATAAAACTGAGCTGTCCCCTCAGGCTGGCTCCCCACGACACAGGCAAAGTTGGCAGCGTTTGTACTTTGGGCTGAATGGGTGTGTGCTGAGGGGATTTCCTCGTTAGATTTTTAATTATTGTAACTTCGTTTTGGCATAAAAAGAACAGAGAAGAGATCCCTCTACGAAATCCATGTCAGCAGTTGGAGCAGAGGGACAATTCCATTGGCATTGGTGGTGTGTATGTTTGTGTGTCTCACGTGATGCGTCTGTGGTATGTGTTTGTGTGACTTAGATTTTTAGATGGCAAATCCAAGTATTTTAAAAATACCCTTTTGTTAAAAACAAAGCCTAAAAGCCAAGCTTTGGTCACTGACTTGTGATTTTTGTAATATGGGGTTTTTTTTCATTTTGAGGAGCGGCTTCGTGCAGGTGAAACAATGCCGTTTTTCTTGTCATTTCCCTAAAAATGGAGTGATTTAGTTGTGGCTGAAGGTCACGGTCTTTTGTGTTTCGCTGTGGTTTCCCTTACAGGACGTGGTGAGTGGGCCCCAAAGGCTGCTGCCTCCAGGGGCTGGGGGCCATCAGTCCCTGTCACGGCATCTGGAGGCAGCAGGGAGCTGGCGGCTGCTGCTTTGGGTCAGAAGGGACCTTAAAAACCATCTTGTTCCATCTCCCTGCCATGGGCAGCGACACCTTCCACCAGCCTGGGTTGCTCAGTTATATATAATTTAACCTTTCGTAGGGCCAGCCATAAGCTTCTAGTGAAGAAAAACACTTATTTTGCAAAACAACAGCAAACGTATTCTCGAAAATACAAATTATGTGTTTTTGAGGTGTCAGTGATGTGATTTTATGTTTTTAAACACAAAAGACCTGTTTGTGACGTATGTCAGTGATGTAATTTTTTTTGTTTTTTTTTTTTTTTGTTTTTTTGCGGCACACATGTGCAATCTCTGAAGGACAAAAGCTGAAAACCACTTTTCCCTTTTATGGAAATGCACATTTGAAAATAATTTCCCTTCAAATAATTAGAAGGAGCACATGGAATTTTAAATTTGAAAGCTTGACTAATCCTGAGTGGCTTTGTGAAGCTTGAAATCTGCAGGAATTTGAAGGAGAAAGTAGGCTCTTTAAGCACTGAATTCTTCACAAAAGAAAATTTTTCTGGTCCTACTTTATTTTAGTGTTGTAGGAAAAGCTGAAAATTTATTTTGGATAAATTCATTGAGACTTTATTTCTGTTTAGTTTGGCAAACACTTGATCTCTTTTCCATCAGTAATACTGAGACCATTTCTCAGTCAATGTTCTTATGTTGCCACTCCAGCTTGTGTCTTGCAGGAAGGAGACTCACTCAGAAAATAGACATAAATGGAAAACATGCCCCAAAATCCTTGTCAGTGCTTCAGAAAATGTTCAGATGCAAAAACAGCTCATTCAGCTGTTGCTCTTTTTTCCTGTTTCTCTGAGAATGTAAGCGTACAAAGGGAACAACTGGGCAGGTGGGATGTACAGGTGAGGTTTAACATATTGAGTTGGTAGTTTTATTTTTTAATGTTATACTTACCATCTACAAGGAAAACATGAGAACTACTGTTAAATGTCAATTCATTCAAGGACACAGAAAAGCATAAAAAATGGTCTTCCCGCCTGAATCAGGCATTTAGAGAGTGTGATCTTTTCAGTTTGTTTTCTAACATTTAACTTTGTTATTGTAATTTCAAAGTTTATTAATAAAACAAAATGCTACATGAGGCACAATTCTGTACCAAATGAATGAAAGATCAGAGTCATCAAACAATTTTCATCCAGGACAAGAAAAAACAAAAATTAAGAAAATCCAGATGACATCAAGGAATCAACATCAGGCTGTTTTCACCCAGCTCCATACTAAAAATTCTAATTATTGACCAATGTCAATAGTTAATATATAGTTAATAGAGAAATTTCTTCAATATTTACACAAATTGTAGTGTAAACATAGCTCTTCAAAATAAGGTTTCATTGTATCTTTCCAGAAATAATTATGCTACCTGTGTGCCTTTCATCTCTGTATACACAAATTTTATTTAACAAAACCCAGCCCTGTATATTTATTTACAGCAAAATCTTTGCTCTTATGCATGTGTAGTATCTTTAATCACACAAATGTTAAATGTTTAAAATTACGTTTGTTGTTTCTTCTTTGGTTTGACTCTTCCACTCTGGTTTGGTTTTTTTTTTCATTTGAGAGAGATTCCTTAAAATACATGATGATTATTTTAAAAACTCTCAATGAGTTGGAATGAAACAGAAAAAATCCTTGTTTGACTACAAGTTGTACAAAAGCACTGTAATGATGACTTTTTTCTTTAATAGAAAGGTCTCACTTTCCTTCTGTTTGTTTGGAAGTTTTGGTAATAAGTAATAATGAGTAACTCACATAGATTTGGCACAAGTTACTTTGGAAACTGAAAAATTACTGATATCTCACATATCCGCTCTGTGTTGGAGAAGTTAAGCTTTTTGATCCTTTTTAATGCAGTCACAAGTTCTGTCTTAGGAAATATGTTTTGTTGTTAAAGTGTGGTCTCGGGATAACTGCTCTCCTCATTTTGGTACTGCCATGTTTCGTCCTTGGGCTTGAAGATGAATCATCCATGCCGGGAAAGGAAAGAGTAGCAGAAGTTGTCGCTGGGCTCTGTGTGTGTCTCACAGAGACACAGCCAGCCTTGTTGCCCCATCCCAATGCTTATTTCTGATCCTGAAGGAGGCGGAACATTGCTGTGGTTTCTCTAGTGTGCTCTTCTTTTTCTCTCTACTTTTTCTGATTAAAAATTTATTTGCCTCTTTCGAATTCTACCAGTGAGTTACAATATCACCCAAAGTGCATTAAATGCCCTCTCCCCACCTTGCCAAAAGCTCTATAATTCTACCTTTGAGAGTTCAAATTACACTCCTTGGCCTTTTTGCTCTGTCCCCAAAGTAATCCCCTGACATAATTTCAAATAATAGCGAACTCATCTTTGGAATTATGCAGGTAATACCTTTGGTGGCACATGTGATAGTCTGAAAGATACTGACAGGTTGTTATTTAATTGGAATACTGTCAATATCATGTTTTTAAATTATTCATTCTTTTTGAAAACTGTGGTGAGGACTAGAAAGCAGCTAGCTGTGTAGTAGCCTTAAAATGTACATTAATTTTCACACTTAAATTTAGAAACAAATTAAAAAACAAACAAAAAAACTGAAACAACTCCCCCCCCCACAAACAAACAAAGAAGAAGAAGAAGAAGAAAGAAAATAGCTATTAAAAGCCATTTTGCAGGCCTGAGTTATTTTCCATGGCTGATTAAAGAGCATCTCCTGAATTGTGTTGCTTGAGGATGTTCAGTGTCAGCAGATTTAAGTCTTAGGGCATATTGCATGTGTGGGTTGCTAACGTGTCACGCCTAAGGACAAAAGTGGGTAAATATGAAGGTGTCTGAATTTCACACCTTTGTAAAACTGAACTGGTGAGTTTCCTGACAAAAGCCATTCCAGCTCAGCCTCGGGTTTTGAACACAAGAGGTCTTGGATGTGTCAAGGATCTCACATTCTTATACTTGTGGAAAAGGAGAAATCCAACT
The DNA here is from genome assembly GCA_013397795.1 of Orthonyx spaldingii. Taxonomy (NCBI): domain Eukaryota; kingdom Metazoa; phylum Chordata; class Aves; order Passeriformes; family Orthonychidae; genus Orthonyx; species Orthonyx spaldingii. Next base: position 124,798 of record VZTJ01000579.1, on the reverse strand, counting down.
CAATCTAAGGCAGAGTATTTGACTGGGACCTTTTATTCCTAAACAAAGATGACCCTGCAGTGTAAGGAATCCCTGCAGGGCAGGTGACACTTTACAACTCCAGGTTTGTAGTGCAGGTAACCCAGAGGATGGTATTACCTCCAGAATTAACATCCCACAACACAGAGCATCCCCGGCGCAGCACAGAGACTCAAACAGAGGCTGCGGGGCATTTAAGCCTCTGAAGAGAAGAAATGCACTACCCAGCAGGAAAATTTTAGACTAAACTCTGAGAGAAATGTGTTAATTTTGCTCACATTTTTTAATTAGATGGGCTTTGAGTATGCATTTGAGTATGTGTGTGACGGAGGGGGATGCTGAGGATTTGGCTGTGTCTTTGTGGAGGAGGGGAGGGAGGGAAGGGTGTGCTGCACAGGGGGGCATTGCAGGAGATATCAGGCACAGCCTGGGGATGGGGCTCCCAGAGTTCCAGGTGTGGCAGCAGGCTCCTGCCCAGCTCAGCTGGGTGGGAAGACCTCTGTTCCAACGAGGAGCTTGGGCCAGACAGGCACAGGAAAGGATTCCAGGGGACAGCCGGCTCCAGGGAGAGGAGCCAGCAGCACACCCAGCTGTATGCTGCGTCCCCTGGCGCTCAGCCTGCCCCACCAGCCCGCCCAGGAAACAGTCTTGGCTCATCTGATAGCTAAAAGAAATGAATTTACTTATTTAATGACAAGGCTTCCTTAATTCTACCAAAGATCCATAACACACGCTGCTAAATACCTGGTTCTGTTGTTTTTTTAATTAGAAAAACAATAGTAAAACTTTGAAAAGCTTTTAATAGGAAGTATGTTCTCACTGAGAAACTAACTTTAATAACAGAAAGGCTAAGCCTTATTTCTGGCACTTAATTTCTCCTTTGCAGTGAGGTCAGACGAGGCCCACGCAGTCAGAGCCTCGAGTACGATGTGCTCCTGGCAGTGTTCACCTGCTCTGTGACCACCAGCACGTTGTCATCAGGTGTGTTTTGAGACAGACTTGCTCATGGTGTGGTGAAGGTGGTCACCTGAGGAGCGGTCATGTTCAGGTGTTCATTGTCCTGTGGGTCTGAAGCCTCCTTTTGGCTTCTGTTATTGCTGCAAGAGGAAAACCTAGGGCAAGAAGGAGGCTTTAGCGTGTGTCCGTCTTCTTTCATTTTGGCTGTTGTTTCCAAAATCCTGGCTGCTGTGCTTGAGGTGGGTCAGTACAAGTAAGTGACAAATGTATAATTAAAAAATACAGCGGTTTCTTTTGGGTCAAATGATAGCTCAGACTATTAGATCAGTTCATTGAGTGAAGTTCTATTTCTTTCTATGCTGCAGAGATCCCCTTGAACCCAATAAATACATTGGATTTGAAAGGTAAAAGTGCTGTGCTGCTCTTTACAGAAAGAAATAATAATGCTAAATGTGATGTTCTTTCGGCCTTAGCATAACTGTGAGGTCAAAGCAGACACACAGGGTACAAAACTGTCCTCTAAAATACTAGAAAATTATTTTCTGGTGTATTATTGTAACTGAGCACAGATTCTGGAAGCTAAAAGTCTTAATTATGATCAGTTTCCTGTCACCATTGCAGTTTTCCTTTAATTTAAAAAACCAAAAAGGAAAAAAAAAAAAAAGAAAAACAGAGAGTTATTTTCTTAACTAACTTGCAAATGTTGCTAGCAGTTGCTTCTGTTTGAGGTTACTCAAAGCTCTGTTCTGTTCTATTCTGTTCCATCATTAATGTGTTACTGAGCGGTGTGCCATTGTTTTCAATATTAATTTCCTGATTTTGGGGAGAAACTAATTTTAAGACTCATTAAATGCCAAGGAAATTAGGGTCTATGCAAAATTTAATTTATGCAGTATTTCAATACATGCAGATATATTGAAGACTGGAAAATAATTGCTTATAATTTTAAGGAAATTTTTTGTTTTCTTGAATATGTGGGCTTACATCATCTGAATTTTTAACTTCATTTAATGCTCTTTCAATAATTTTGGCTAACTTCTGTTTCCTTTAGAAGAGAAATTATATGCAAGAATAATCTTTGCCATAGATACTAAGTTGAAGAATCAAGTATTTGGATGTTAAGCAGGGCAGTTTTGATAGTGAATACGTATCTTTAATAATGTTACATTATATCATTGGAAGTTACACCTAAACAATTTTAAAATAAAAGTTAATATATAGGATACCTTGTCTCAAACTCAGATATTTTTTTAGGACTCTAAAAGCTGACTGGGTGGGACAGAAATTGGCACATCTTGCAAGGTTGAGACCTGTGATGTTGTGTTAGGTTAAGGTTTTTTAAACCTGAGGGAAAACAAACAGATGAGCAAACAAAACCCACGAAAACAACTAGCATTAAAGGAAAAAAAAAATACTTAGAAAAAATAAAACCCAGTATTAAAATTGCCCAGGCATTTAATTAATGATTTGAACAGTGTGCAGTGAATGCACACTGCAAACAGCAGGGAGGTTTTTCTTCAGCAGAACACTCACACATGCCTGACCTCAGACCTTGTGTCCTCTGGATTCAGGCTTGTAGCTCACCTGTCTCCAGGGTGTATGTGGGCGTGTCAGTGCAGCAAGGAACATTTCAGGTTACAGTGAGAGTGTGAGACTGGATGAGCAGCATGGCCGTGGGACAGTTTTTTAGTTTCTTAAAAAGAGAATATTTGCTCTACATTTCACCCTCCTGCAACCCCATAGCCTTGCCAGCGTCTTGGTACTGCTGTACCCTGGGAAATGGCACCTCCAGGTGTTCCACATGATGACCTGTGATGGCCGTGTAAGTAGGCACAGGCCTTGAGAAGTTTTAATTTTTCATGGAATCACAGAATCATAGACTGGTTTGGATCAGGAGGGATCTTAAAGCCCACCCAGTGCCATCGCTGCGAGGGGCAGGGACACTTTCCGGTGTCCTAGGCTGCTCGAAGCCCCAATTTCCAACCTGGCCTTGGACACTTCCAGGGATCCAGGGACAGGCACACTTTCACTGGGCAACCTGTTCCAGGGCCTTACCACACTGACAGAAAAGAATTTCTTCCCAATCTTCAATGTAACCCAGCCTTCTACCAGTGTGAAGCTGTTTTTGATGTCCTGTTCTAAATTGTAATGTATTGTTCGTTTAAAGCTTTGTGGGACGAGTCTAGTGAAATATTCTAATAACTCCAAACAACCCTTCCCACCCAGGTGACAGCAAGGCACTCCCGGAGTTGTCTAGCATTGGTGTCAGAAGCTGTTCCACACCAGGCAGCACTACAGTCTGGGGCAGTGTGCTACCTTTTTCACATTTGCTGAATTGTGAATAAAGCCCAGAATACAGTATGCTACAAATGATGTTTGTTTTCTTCTGGCTGCTTGCTGTACTTAATACAGAGCAATGTTGGTGAAATCAGGATCTGTATTGTAATATTTCTCTTTTTTTTCACATGATTTCTCTGTCAGGTGGACATAGACTGCTTTAACACCTTAAGATGCATAAGCAATTATTTTCAAAATTTGGACAGATCTTTTTTACCTGGCCAGTGAATAGCTACTTTCCTCACTTAAGAAAAATCATACTTTTACTATCTTTTTAGCAGCAGTTGAAAGATATATAAATACAGTGCTCCTTTGACTGTATTGGTATTTAAGGGGGCTCCAGAAGAGCTGGAGAGGCACTTTGTACGAGGACGTGGAGTGGCAGTACAAGGTGAAATGAATTCACACTGACAGAGGGTTGGATTAGATGGGATATTAGGAAGAAATTCTTCCCTATGAGGGTGGGTAGGCCCTGGTACAGGTTGCCCAGAGAAGCTGTGGCTGCCCCATGGTCCCTGGCAGTGTCCAAGGCCAGGCTGGACGGGGCTTGAAGCAACCTGGGGTAGTGGAACGTGTTGCTGCCCATGGCAGAGGGTGGCACTGGATCAGATTTGAGGTCTCTCCATGCCCAAAGCAGTGTGTGACTCTGTGCTTGTTGTGGCTGGAGCTGATGGCACAAGTAGTCAAGGCCTGGCCCCAGTGTGGCGCTGACACCACTGCCACCAGACCACAGTGGGCCAGGTGTGAATCACAGGACTTTCAGAATTTATGATTGTTAAAAAGCTGCTGCAGTGTCCAAATTGTTGTAGTGTTTAAAACAGCTGTGTAAAATTACTGTATTTTTTAAAGCCAACATTGCTTTTCCTTAAGCCCAGATATACCATGCTAAAGTAACCACTAAACTTTTTGTTCTTACAGGAATAGTTGTTTAGCAAATACAGTAACATATGAAAATAACACAATTTATTAAATTCCTAGGGAAAAAAGGGAGAGATTAATAAAGGAGAAATTAATCTTAATAATCTTAATATGTGGCACATGGGGTTTGGGTGCAGAGGACAGCACAGGGGTACGAAAAGGCGTGGGAGCTTAGAGCTTTAATAATTGACAGTCCTCCAGATGTCTGCTGTCAGTTTGTGTTCATCATGACGTAAAAAAAAAAAAAAAAAAGTAGCTATGCATAATTTATCAATGCCATGCACAAGACTATATGGATCTCATTTTAAAATTAAGATGAAAGATTCCCATTCCTGACACCTCCATGTAAGAAAATATTTTAGGGTGTCAAGGGTAGGAGCTGAAATCTGTATTTCACCTCTTTAGACAAGTGCTGCTTTTACTGCAGCAGTGTTTACACAAATAAGCACATTATCAGTGAAATCCAGAATCTGGACATCAGTACTAGTTTTTAGTGATGAGCTGAGGTGTGCAGAAGTTGGGTGGTGGAGCCCAGCATGTCTGTGAGAGCTGAAAAATGGACTGGCATAAAAAATCACACTGTTTCTTTCCTAGGACATTTCAGATTTTTTGGTGATCTTGCCTTTTATTTTACCATGTGAGAAATACAAGAGGGTTTTCATGCTGTGCCTTGATCTCAGCGTATCCGGACATGCGACTTAGACGAGCATGAAGCAGATAGGGGTAACCTGTGTAAATCTTCATTGGCATTTTTGTAGGAAAGAGGTGGAGTTTATTTTCTTTTCCGTGTCACTGTTAATGGTGTGTTCCTAAAATATGATGGATTTATGAATATGTTGAACATGTCTTTCCTTTTTTTTGTCTTATTTCTGTGCTCCTCACTTGCAGGCGCGATGGCTGAACAATGAGCCGTGTGGTGTGACAGGTAAATTTCACAATTTACCTGCTGTAATGGTGTGCTCTGTGCTGCTATTCAATCATCTCAGAATTTTACTTGCCTGATTAGTTGAGTGCAGCAGATTTTCAATTTAAATGTAACTTCATCTGCTTGATTAAAAATGTAACAGAACATTATCTGTTGCAAATAAATTTCAGAGGAAAAGATGATTTTGCCTGTTTAAAAATAACATCTGTTTATATTGGCTGGGAGCAGATGATTAATACCTCTCTAATTTCGAGGTTTACCAGTCCAGCTCACCTGTCTCTTTGCATGGATAGCTGAAATTGATGGCTGTCGGGTATAAACATTTACCTGTTGATGTTTATTTGATGGATTTCTTTTTTAAGGATAATATAGAATCCCATCATTGGGCATTCATTTATTTGCTGCTCATCAAGATGATTGACAGTTTTGCCAGCAACATAGAAAAAGGCTTTCCTCCTTGGCACGCACCGGAGAAATTCACTCCTGAGCGATAAGTGCCTTGCTGAAGAGAACAGATTTCCCAGATTTTCCACTTCCAGTGTTTATTTTGATCGTGCTGAGGGGAGGCTCACGGCTGGTGCGTGGCGGGATGTGGCGGGTGTCGGACAAACAGCCAGGCAATCCCGCTGCTGCTCCTCGTGAGCTGACGGCTTGTTTAAGCCACACAGCATAACCAGGGAAGCTCCCTCTGGCTGGAACAGTGGTAATCCCAGCAGCATTCCAGGCCACTGCAGGGGTCTGTGGGAGCACTGGCTGGGTGTGAACCCCAACAGATGGGGACCCACGGGGAGGTGGCACCCCTGAGCTACTCCGTCCTGCTGCTTGGGAGCGCCACAGCTGCGGATCCCCAGCCACCCATCAGCCAGTCCACAAAAGACATCAGCTGGTCTTGGCTGCCATCAACCATCAGCCAGTCCTGGCCATCATCATCAGCAGGTCCCAGCCACCACTGTGCCCCCTGCTCTGTGCCCACTCCTCAGTGAGGCACAGGGGTGCCTCCCCCATGCACCGTGCCAGCCCCACTCCCTCCCAGCGCTTCCGTGGAGCCTCGTGCTTGCCGAGAGCAATGCTGGGACTTGCCAGCTGCACCCCAAAGGGTGGGAACAGTCACGCCTCCCTGTAAGTGTGATGGATGAGCAGGGTGGCAAAACGGGTCGGGACAGCACTGCCGATGCTGGGGAGCTGTTCAGCATCCTCTTGCACAGATGTGCCCACCCCTGCACAGGGTTGTGCCCCTGCGTTCCTACTGGTTTCTCCAGGTTTGATTTTTTCAATCCAGAAATTAGGTTTTATAGAAAGATCTACAGTCTCTTCATCTCACTCCTCTCCTAAAGCTATGAAAAAATAATTATTTCTGTAAGAGATCCAGCTGTGTTAAATTCAATTGATATTAAAGTGGCCAAGGAAAATGCTGTAAAAATTTTTGCCTTGTCTTTAGCTGAGACTGAACTGTTCACACCTGGGTGAGACTGACGCAGCATCCGGGGACAGGGCCTGCAGCTCCCAGTTCTCAGCCGCTTTGCCGTGGCTTGATTCCAAACCGTGGTGGGTTTTCTGTGCAGCTTACAGCTAAGGCTGCTGCTGAAGAAACTAAACACAGTGGTGATCCATGCTTGCCTCCTGTTCACGCCTAGTTTTTGTCCCAGGCTGAGCAGTAATGCATTTTTTTCCCATTTATTCTTTCTGAGCCTGGGTATTCCCAGCCCTTCAAGGCCCCATGATATTGTTTCCACAGCATTAAAGTGCCAACAGCTCAGCAAAGGAACTAAAACTCTGATGTCAGTGTCTGTGTGTGGCTGGCAATGCCCTCCCCACGTAATTCTCTGTGTCAAGTGGAGCCTCTGGTCCTTCCTCACAAACCAGGTGTGATACACAGGTGACCTGTGGCATTATTTTTTTTTCCTGCTAGTGTAACAGTTTGGAAAACTCACATCATAAGCTCAGTTCTTTTCCAGTGGTTTTAAATTGTCAAATACATTTATAAAAACCAGTCTATTGCCAGCTTGGTTTTCCTGTCACTGGAGTTGGCATCAAAAACAATTCTCCCTTCCCAGCTGCAGCGTCTCCCTCAAACACACCTCACTCTCAGACAAATATAATCCTGAATTAGGAGAGCAGCCCTTCATATTCAGCTTTTCCTTTGGCATGTTTTGAGGATTTTTTGGTGTATGTAGTTACACATGTGAATTTGTTTATTCTTATACTCTTATATAATTCCCCTAAATAGATAGGTTTGTTAACATATAGTCTTGATACCACCAGAGGCTTCTGTGTTTGTCAGCTTGAGACATGAATGTCTCTTACTGGGCACCTCTGTGAACATAGCAAATCACGTCCAGTTTGGAAAAAAAAAACCCTTTTCTTTTGAATTGACATTTGTTTTGTATTGTTTTGCCCTCTGTATTGTAAATACAGAGGAGATCTATGTGCTGGGCATGTAAATAAACCTGTTAGGTTTGGGGGTTTTTAGTATAGTCTATTTCTCTTTATTATATATGAGTGAAAGGGTTATTGTATTTTCAGATCTAGAAGCTCAAGACTAATCCAGGCTGCGTGGAAAACAAGGGGGTGTACTTCAGAGGATTTGCTGGAGTTGGGCTATTGTTGGTCTCAAAACACAGCCTCAATGGGCCTAGATGACCTCATCTTTCGCTGCCCGCTAATCCACCACCTCCGTTTTCACCGTGTCTCAGAAAAGTTTATTTAAGGAGACTTGCAGTGGAATAATAGCTGACGCTTTGCATAAGTCATAAAGTCAAAGTTAAACAAGTACATCTGTGTTGTACATTGTGTACTGAACACTGAAGGAAAAAACTTCAAAATTTGCCATTGGACTAGATTTTCATAATAATGCTTTAATTTTACAGTGACATTAAAACACAAAGCAGCCTCATGCAGTCCATAACTAGTGCTGCTGTTCAGTATGTGTGGTTCAGTTATCCGCTTTTGAAATTCATGTACTTTCTTTTTCAGTCAATGCTAGGAAAAAAATCAGTAACTGTCTTTGAGTGGGATCTCATTCCTTGTGTGCTTATGCCTCTGCCCTGTCCCTGGAAGTGTTCAAGGCTGGGTGGGACATGGAGCAATCTGATTTAGTGGAAGGTGTCCATGCCCATGACAGGGAGGTTGGATTAGATGGACTTTAAGGTCCCTCCCAACCCAATCCATTCTGTGATTCCACGTTTCTGTGATCCCTGAATCTGCCACTCATGCCAGAACCCTCCAGGCTCATGTCATTACTGTGACTGGCCAGGACCAGGTTGTTCTTCAGGTGTGGATTCTGTCATTTCAGCTGCACCCAGCAGCTGAAGTCGTCTGCGGGTACTGTGAAATGCCATCTCTCTCTAAGATAAGTGGAAAATATGATTTTACCACCCATTTTAATTGGAAGCCTCAGCCTCTTCGTGACACAAAGAAGAAATGCTGCGCAGAGGTCCTTGCTTTTAATTTTTTCAAGGAGCTAGAATCTAGCTATGTGCTACATAGAGCTGCCAATAAGAATTAACTGTAAAAGAGAAGAAAAGGCAAAGCAGACTTGCAAAAGTATTTTCATGGTCCTACCTCCGATTCTTGTTAGGGTAAGCTAGTAGGCAAGAGATGTGTGGGATGCACAGTTATTTGACCAGTCACAGAAGCAGAAAGTAGGGCTTGGGGGTTAAAAAGCTGAAGTCCACCATATAAACAGTCAAAAGTTGATCCCCCTATCTCTTAGTCATACCACCAACTTCTGTAGCCATTGCACTGGCAGTTGGACCATGACATATCTGTTTTCATTCTGCTGCGAGATGTCCATGTGGCTGTGCGTCGTGCCTGGTTTGGCTCCATCCTGACCCTCTCAGGAAATCCCAGACTCACTTTACTGCTGGCACCCCTTTCCCCATCTCTATTTCCTTCCCTCACCTTTTTCATGCCCTTCTTGTCCTGCCTTTGACTCCAGCTGGAGGATCAGATCCAGCATGCCAAGGCAATGGTTTGGTTGTGTTGCACAGAGCCCATCCCCAGGTGAGCAGGTGAAAACAGTGCCTTAAGCCTGTGTGGCACTGAGTTCTGTCACCCGCCTGTCCTGCCACAAAGAGGCTGTGGGAGATGGGCCAAGCAGAAACAGGAGCTGGCAGTCCAGCTGGACACAGCTCCAGTCCGTGCCTGCTCTGGGCTGTGCCTGTGCCGTACACTCCAAGCCCGAGTGGGCCCATCAGCAAGTTAGAGAGGCTCTTTGCTGCTCATGACTCTGCTTATCTCCCCATTCCTGGAGCCCAGCAGTTCAGTGGCAGTCTGGGAATGCCTCCCCTGGCTTGCTGGAAGAGGAGGCTGAGGTTTGCAGCATCAGTCCCCTCATGTTGTGGTGCCCGGCTCTGTGTGTTACTGCCAGGGGCATTCACAGCATCCTCCATGTGGGGACAGTGGAGGCAGCTACCTGGGGACAAAGCAAGGTAGAAGTCTGGCAGCAGCAAAATTGCACTTTCTGTGGAGAAACGCGGAGTTCCTTGGCCTCTCAGAAAGAAATTAAAAATCTCAGACCTGTGGAGTTAAGGCATTTGAGATGAATTTGTTAACTCTCACATTCCAATCCCCTCCTTGCAGACACAACAGTTCCAGGTCTTCAAACGCCTCAAAGGTGTGATGACAGGAATTTATACACTGATTTTATACCCTGAATTACAGTGTAGAGGGCAAGGGGAACACGATTCATGGCTGCATAACCCAGTTATGATAGGCCTTGTTAAAATGTCACTTACCAAGTGTGTTTCCATTGATTTGTTTTTGTGGTGCCATTTTTTTTAATCCACATCAGTAGTATTACAGTAAGTGTTTATGTAGTTTGAATTTTGGTAGCTGAACATGCTTACCTGAACATCCAAGGCAAGAAAGGATGTACTGCAATAACAGGTAGCTGTAGATTGCTGTGTATACCCTTTTGTTATTTTGCAGTTTGGATCTGGCAAGGGGATGTTTTCCTCTTGCAGTATGCCTTATATACTCCTGTTTTTACCAATACTACTGCGTGTTGACAACTAGAAAAGTGATTGCAGTCTTACCATCTGTTTGAATGCAATTTTATTTACTTTTTTAAAGCAATTTTACTAGTAAAAGTAACTTTACTATGATTTTACAATCCCTTGCTCATGAAGCAGCATGAGATCCCCTACGTATATACTATATTCAAAATTGCTGATTTTTACTGCTTAAGGTTTGTTTGCCCAGTCAGTATGGAACTATTCCAAAAAGTTGGTGGGGTTTGGTAAACATGGTTCTTCAGACAAAATTACTCTTTTTCTGCTGTTGGTCAGAAAGTTGCAGCGTTGCAACCTGCTACCTTAAAAACCTGCTTTGGAAACACCAATGGGAATTTGTGGCCCCACAGATTTTCATTTGTTTCCATGTTATTTATAGGACATCAGGAAAACTCATCCATCCATGGCAAAAAAAAAAGATATTTCTGAAACTCCAGCTTCCCACATGTTGAATGACCATGACAAAGTTAGGTTTTTTTCCCTTTTCACACAATGGTGCTGTGCCCAGCCCTCACATTGGCTGGTCCACAGTGACAGACCATTGTCCCTTTGGAAGCTGCAGCCAGCTGGGATGGGGCCAGGCAGGCAACGCTGCTGATGGTGGACACTTGGCTGCCCCCTCCCATCCTTGGGGTGCCTGGTGCAGCCAATCCCCCCCCAAACGAGTGAGGAAGGAGCACTGGAGTGTCCCTGTGGCTTTGTTCAGTGCCCATCGGAGCAGCCACCTCCTCTGTACTCCTTTTGGCTGTGCCAGGTGCATGTATGAGCCCAGAGACAGTAAAAAGGAGGTGGATGAGGAACTCACCCTATCTGAGGCCAGCATTTCCAGGGGAATGGATTCCCAGGACAAAAAGCATATGATGTGTGTAATAGCTGCAGGAAATGGGTTTTCATAAACTTTTTATCCAAAGTAGTGGCATTCTTCAGCACAGCATAAATGGTGTTATGAAAATGTAAAATTCATTAGCAAGCTGTGTATTTTTTATCCACTTGAATGTAATTTAGAGATTATATACTGTAATAGGATTTATAACATTTTGCTGTTTAATCTTTACGGTGTTGCAGACACGTTAAACACAGCTGGCAGAACCCAGTGCTTGCCTTCAACATACAACAAAAGCAACACGTGCTGATCTGGAGAACTTTTGTTTCTTATATCAGCATTAATGGAAATAAAGAACTCTCTGTAAGCACTGTACAACATGAATCCAATGGACTCACCATCTTTCTTTGAAGGACAAGGTGGTCCTGGTTTGAGGAAACATTCTATTAGATATGAAGGATGTTTGTATTTCCATGTCAGCAAATTGCTGTGCTTGAGGATGTGTTTTAAAAAGCGACCTAAAAAGTGCCACGTTAGCCAGAGAAAAGATCATATTTTTCTTGAATCTGAGGGGTTAAAATTCTTTAACCATCTTGTGCTACACAAAGCTCTAAGCTAAATGGCTTGGGAATAGGTAATTTCTCCTTTACAGTCTGGAGGCATGAGAAAAGCAAATGCCCAGAAATGTCAGAATGACCATTGAAAGCAGAGGGTGCTGTGACAGACACTGCAATACTTTTAATGGGTATTAAAACCATAATCCAAGTCAAGTGGACTTGGATTTTGCACCCCTCCTTAGTGCAAAATGCTTCTAGGCATTCCTTTATCATCCCATGCTTTCTAAAAGACATCCTTTTAGTTTGCTTTTTAACCTTAAAATACCACACAAAGATAAGCTTCTGCAGAATCTGATTTTACCTGGGATTCAGAACGTCATTGGCCCCGCCCCAAAAAAGGCACTTTCCAGTAGACCTAATTTTGGGTCTCCCTTATTTCTGGCTGGATCCAGGAAGCTGTGCCCCTCTTTCATTTGGTGTGTTGGTCAGAGATGTCCAACACACCAGGTGCTCTTGCCAGGCATTTCTTGTCCTTAATAAAATCATGAGGATGTTTACTTTGTGATGAGTCGCAGTCACTGGCTGCAAGTAAAGGAGATGAGGTGATGCTGCATCTGTCAGTATTGTGCTGGGTAACAGAAAGGTAAACCTTGCACCCTTCTGGTGGTTTTGCTATGTCGAGTTCAGCACAGGGCAAAGGTAGTAGTGACACACCTTTACCTGATAACAACTGTGTGCTGGACTGAACCTGGTTGTCACACTGTTAAAAAATTCCATGGTAACAAGAGAAATGTGAATTCTGTCCACATTCTGTCATCATTGTATTTTCATAATAATTGATCAGGCGTTACACCCTCAAAGGCTGTAATTTTACACAAATTTTGAGACACAGTGCTGATTTTTCCCCCACTTAAGCATTCCCCTACTGCATTGAGCAATCATGAAAGGACTGCTGGTCTACTGAAACACAGAATATTTTAGAAAGAGGGATGAGAGATAAGAATTTCTGTGCTGATGACAAGCTGTGTCTTGTGAAAGAGAAAAGAGAGTTTCAACATTAATCTGCTGTAAATTATGATGAGCCAGGAAGGAGTGATCCCCAGGGCTTGGCCTGCACCCGGAGCTGGTTGCTGCCCTTCAAACAGAGAATAGAAGCAGAAGCAGCCTTTTTTGTGAACCAGAAGAAATTAAAGACATTTAGAAGCTAGGGGTAAGTTTTCCAGTTCTTCTACAACTCAGAACGGTTTATAGCTCCTGACTTTTCCCTTTGTTAAAAAAAACACTGCATAATATTTTTGTCAAAAGCACCAGATGCCAAATGCGCACCTTGCAAAGAACCAAATCAGAGCCGTTTCTGCACCAAAACGTGGCGCAGAGCATTTACGTTTGTGGTGGCAGGAGTGGGGCCGTGGTGCCACGCCTCAGCATGGATGTGGGTCCGGCTGCCACCACCTCCATGCCCATGGTCCGGGGGCTTGTGGCCTCCGTGGGCCCCCGGAGTGGCCACTGGGGCGGCTCGGCCGCAGCCCTGCACGGCTCCGAGGGGCCAGACGGGCCGAGCTGAGCTCCTGCCTGCATCAGGAAACATCGCCTGGAGAAAGACATCCAGGAGCACAGCAGGCATGTAAGCACTGCAGCCCAACAAAGATCTGTCTGGCGCTGAATGTCACCCCCACAAACCCACCCGAAATGTCCTTTTCTTTCTCCCGTCTTCCTGTACAGATTTTCTTTATGTTTTTTTTTTTATACAAAATGTCAACTTTTTAGCGTTTGGGTTATTCCTTAGAATGGACCTTTTCTTTGTGTGAAATAAGCTTTGGGTGTTTATTTAGATGTTCACTGAAACTGTGTAGAGAGCAGTAATTGTGTGGTACTAAAGAATTAATCCATTTAGTCATGGGAAACCCTACTTAATCTTTTTTTCCTCTTTTTCTTTCTTTTTTTTTTTTTTTTGGCATAACAGGCAATTTTAAGGAATTACAACTTTATTTAGAAATTTTATTTTAATAATTATATTAATAAACTTGTTTTCATCTGGGAGAAAAGCAAACTCCGTGTGTTTTCTTATTTTAAGAAAAATCGTCGCTTTCCATAGAACTCTATTTTTGTGCTTCTGCTCCCTTTATTCTTCAATTTCTAAATGGACAATCTTCTTGTAAAACAGGTCCATATAACTATTTTATGGAGACTGCTAAGCCAGCTTAGGGAATCTTAACATTTAAGCATAAGATTGTCTGCTTAGAGCCCTAGACTGGTAAAATAATGTCTAAAGCTTCCTGTACCTCCTGTGTGTTGCCTTTCACTCCTGTTAAAGCTGTCATGCTTGGGGGTTTTTTTGTTGGTTTGGTTTTTTTTAACCTCCCCAAGCATATTCTTGATCTCACTGTACGGTGCTGCTGTCTCTCTTAGGAACGCAGCAGGGAACCATTTGTTTCCTGGCTGCTCAAACCCTTTCCAGCGAAATTCCAACATGTCTTCATTGGCCTTGGGAGTGTCTGAGGGGGGCATTCGAACCTGCAGACAGCAGTGGGTCTGCTCAGGGTACATCCCCTGCAGTGCTGGTCCCCACGGGGGCCAGAGGACTCCTGTCCATGGGCTGTGGCACAGAGAGGACCTGGAGCAGGGGGGTGCCAGGGCTTCCTGGGGGAACACCATCTATAGCTGGAGGCAAAGACACTGATCCCCATGGGGCTGAGGCAGACCATGTCCCTGAACGTGTCCGTGGCCTGTCTCCAGAGTAACAAATCCTAGGTGTCTGTTACTTGGTCAGGGGGAGACTTTTGTATTTCATGGTTTTAGGAAGATATTTAAAGTCACAGACAATACATAGCCCAAGGAGCATTTGAACAACACTCTCAGACTCAATGATCCTTGAGGGTCCCTTCCAACTTGGAATATTCTGTGATTCTATGAGGACACGTTAGAAAGTGCAGCATATTTTGAGTGCTGAAGTGTTTGGTGCTGAAACCCGATGGTCAGCTCTTCAGCTCTACCTGTTTTCCTTTTATTGTTGTGAAATGGTACACAAGTAGGGGGGAAATTGTTGAAAATAAACTAACAAAAGCGTTTATCAGTAGCATAAAGGTGACATAGCAGTTTGCTTGCAAAATCATGGTCCATCATGGACCTTGGTGAGTGAAAATGCTTTTAAAATCAGTCTGTTCAGGCCAGAGCAGAGCAGGATATGGACTGGGAGCTGCCTCTGGATGTGCTGGTTCTTACTCTCCCAAACCTTGTGCATTGCTGGCACAAGAGAATTTCGACTCGGTTGTTAGTATCTACCTGTCAAATATAATATCTTCATTATAGTAGTGCAAAAGTAGCAGATCTTCTTGAGCTATACTTGTATGTCAGAAGTGTGTTTAACTTGGCATATTAACAGACTATCTGGCAAGAGTAGGACAGAAAAAAGGTAAGACATATGGGTTATTGGTTGCAGAAATGCAATTATTTTTGTTTTGCCATCAGCAAAGGTTGTTGCGCACATCAGCATTTCTTGGATTTGAAACCTGATTTTCAGGCATTTAAAACTGTGTCTGTATTTATGATGTTAAATGCTGTCATTACACAAAACTAAACATTACAAATGCATTCAAACAGGATAGACACTTAGTGGCAGCCTCAAATAGTTTTTAATTGCTGCTGTTAAATGAGGGCTCAGAGACAGCAGGAGGGTGATGAAGGGTTGTGTAATATGGGTGTGAAGAGGATCAGTGAAGAGTTTTTTTGTTTGTGCAGTGCAAGAACCCCGGCAGCGTCCACTGGAAATGGTGCTTAAAACAAAATTCTGGGCAGAATTATTTGTCATTATTGTGACACAAGATCCTTGTTGGGCTCAGAAGACCCTTGAGGAGTTGTGAGGTTCGTGAGACCCACGGGCCGTGAGGGCAGTGGGTTCATCCCCTCTGGTGGCCTCAATGCTGTGAGCCACACTGCAGGAACTGCTGCAGGGGCAGAATGACCATGGCTTGGGGATGGGCAGCACCACAGGGGGACTCGGGGACACTCCTGGGGGCTGCTTGGGGCTGCCGTGCACCAGCCAGAGCGTTCCATCCTGCCTCAGGCCCTGGGCCTTTCATCCTGGCTCCAGGCCCCTTGGGAAGAAGCACAGCTTGGTTTTTCCTTCAGTCACATTTCCTTCAGTCACATTTCCTTCAGTCACATTTCCTGGGCAACGCATGGGAACTATGCTTTGGGTAGGAAAATGGCATATGGGGTGCTCCTCTCGGCAGCTGTAATGTCAAAAGTCCATAGTTTGTTTTCATTTTTAAAAAAGAAGAAGAAAAAAAAGGTCTGAAATCAGTCTTACAGTTAGAGCTGGCTTTATTTTAAAAGTTTAATATGGATGTAGAAATTTAGTTCCCAGCACCTGTGTCCCAGCACAGACTGGGCAGTGCTGAGCATCCATCACTGAAGCACCCAGCACCTCCTGAGCATTGCTGGTGTGTTCAGAGTCACCCCTCAAATATCACATCGGGAAACATCTGGCTTCTGCGTAGGACATTTTTGGGGTGGTTGCATGCTTGGTTCTGGCATCAGGATGGGTATTTAATTATTTTGATTATCCTGGCTTTGGCCACTTTATCTTGGCGGCTTTGCCATCCCATCTCCTGGTCCTCAGTACAAGACATGGTGAAGATTGGCAGCTGAGTTCAGGAAAATATCAATAATGGATACTTCTGACTCAAATTCAAAGCTGTCTTAGCATTCCTGAAGTGTCAATTTTGAAAGGCATGCCTGGAGATTACACCAAAATTTTTCCTTCTTCCTGCTCATTGTTTTGTTATGTCTTTTTAATAGATTTTTCATCAAAAGTATTTCCTAAAAAAATCAATTTAATTGTGTTAATGAGATTTATTGTTTTTAGGCAGTGCCCTGTGGTTTGCTTAATATAATTACAAAACAAGGTGCAGCTGCAGCAGAGTGTCAGTGAAGGAAGAAAAGAGTGGGTAAAGAAAAAAGCACCAAAAATCTCTAGGCAAGGGCTCTCTTGGCCAACACAGCAGGTAACCTATGTGATCATGATTTGCCAACTCCCTCATTCCTTACAGGTGCCAAGGAAGAAATCCTTACAAGACAATGACGTGCTTCAAGTGAGGTGCCTTTGGCAGCTACCTGTGATTCCTTACCTGCAGGGAAACACTAAATTTGGGGTACCTGAACTTGCAGCCCCTCAAAATGCTTGTTTTACCCATTTTAGATTCTTGGATGTTTTCTTTTTCAGTGAATGCCAAGAGGCAAGTGTACTGAAAGCACCAGTTCTGCTGGTCATGTTCTGATTTTCCTGAAGATTTTGCACCACACCGGCTCACCATGTTCCTCGTGACATGGGGTCTCCTTTGGGGCAGAGAGCGGCACAGAGGGCCATGGAGCTGCAGCGAGCCTCCACTGGCACTTCTCTCACAAGAAGGGGAGTCACTGTTATTTATTCTCCCTTTTTTTCACAACTTGTAATTGAAACCGAGTTGCAGCAACTTATTAAACACTCCAGGACCAGCACCCATTTTCACCCTGTGCCGACGTTTGGGCTGCAGCTGCTGCAGATCAACGCAAGGCCCCAGATGGTGCTGCCTAATCCCCAGGAGAATCCGTGTCCTGGAGGCAGCTCTTATCGCTCCAGACCACTGCCGACATTGTCTGCAAGTCTGCTATAAGGGGGAATAATACAAGCATGCAATGCATGAGTTTCACTTCCTCGAGCAACACAAAGACACAGGAAGTGAAGTTCAACATTACAAGAATAGAGTTTGCGTTACCGAAAGCCGAGCTATTTTTGCTGCCCCAATAGGTAGCTGGTGGTTTGAGGGGCAAGAGGCACACTTGAACCTGCCAGTTGTATTTTGCCGCTGAGAATTGCGGTATAAAGACCGTTTTAAAGAACATTTTTGCATTTGTTTTGTCTGTGCTGCCAGTTGCCGTTAGCTCACCTGGGTGATGATACAGAGGCTGCTTTGCTGGAGTTGGTGGAAATGCTCAGATTCCTCCATTTTCCCAGTAGCCTGGTTGGCTGTCCTGGCAGGTGTAGGATGGACAGGCTCTGCTCCTTCCCCTGGCAGGCAGAGGGGTTTCTGCCCACTGAGAGGGAATATCTCCTGGCACTTCTTTATGAAATTATTTTGGTGCTACGTAGTGGGCATAATTTTGCACCCTTTTGTCTATATCCTTCCACATATGCCTTTAAAAATTGTCCATGTTAGGCTTTTGATGACCCAATTTTAATTTTAAAAAGCAGTCCGAATCAGTTAATCCTGGCGGGTAGTGCAGGTTGTGCTCATGTATGACTTGATCTCATCACCTCTAGGGTTCTTATGGATCTCCACAGCAGCTATGACCATGCTTCAGTGGAGGCCAAGGTATAGCACTGGCTCAAAAGCATCTGGTTAAATTTCAAAATAAAATAAAATTAAAATATGTTTAAAATAAACCAAAACCTAAACATTGCTGGAATAGTGTTCATAAAAACAGATTATCATCAGTTTATTGTAAGTGCCTCGTTATTTACTGAGCTGTAAAGCTTGTGCTGATTTCACATTGTATAGTATTTGTACTATGCTGAGTTGTTCCACTCCATACCTGAAAAATTACAAAGGTTTCTGATGGCTCTTTCTGGTGTTATATAAGAGCCTCTTTTATTGCCTAATATATAGCCCGCTGCTCTGAGATCAAAAAATAGAATAACTGAAGCGCTTCTGTGGAAAATGTCTAAGTCCCTGTAACCTTGCAAATGAAGTCTTAATTTGGGGGCTTTATGCTTTACTTAAAAGAAAGCAAGCAAAAATTATTAGACTTTTCATTTGAAAACACATTAAAATCCTGTGGCTTTTTTTACCACGTTAATCAAGAGAACAAAAGTCGCACAGTAAATTATCGACAGCTTTATTCAAAAGTAGGTCCAACTGCACTCGGAAAAGGTCATAGATGGATGTTTTTCCTTATTTTAAATAACTGCATCCCAGCCAATAAAGTTTTGGTGAGGATGTATGTATGCTGAAGGTGTCATTATTCAGACTTATTTCAGTTGAAACCATTTCAAAAAGAACTACATCATTTTTTGTCCCTAGTTTAATTTTGGCGAAAGCTGGTGGAGGGTCTAATATTACCTAGCAAAAGCAGTGCTAGAAAGCTTTTATCCATTCTGTTTGCATTCCTAAATAATTATTTTTGGCATTATTTATACCACATATGGGTTTCCCGGGCACACATCGTCTCATCGCAGTAACTCTAGGAACACAACAGAACAATCCACTCTCCAGAGCTGAATATACAAGATAAAAGATGCTTGAGATTAATATGCAAACATTTGGAAAACAATGGAAATGGGAGGCAAACTGTGGAAGTTGGCTGTCCTGAGTCACAAAACACCCAAAGACTAGGAATGTGAAAGAAGGTGGCTGTGACCCCCAGGAGCACAGACATCACAGAATTTAGGTATTGTAAGCGTGAAGGGCAAGCCAGGTACAGTGAGGGTTTATTCCTAATGTCACCACAGAAAATAAGGTACAGCAGGAATGAACTTCCCTGTTTGTACTTGAAAGGTTTCTCTGTGTTCTCTTTAATTTTAACAGCATTGATATTCTGTTTGCTTTATGAAACCCTTTATTACAAACAGTTATGAATATGAACATCTCATTTGACTGCTGATGAACAGAGGGGGAAATCTAAATTAAAACTTTAAATACCACTATTTAATTACCCAAATGGCTTTGACTGTGTTAAAGAGTGACTGGGATTATTCTGTTTTTCAATTTGTTTTAATGCTTCCTCAGTAAAAGCTGATGGATTCCCAGGCCCATTGCTGTCACTGATGAACTATATAAAGATAAATGACATTATGGTAAATTCCACTTAATGACACATTTTTAATTTTCAGAACACAGACATTTTCTGGCTAGTGAATGAAGGCTAATTACCTCAAGATCAGAACAAAATAACTCCTCATTTTGAAAGATAATAGAAAAGAAATGTTGCAGATTAATGATGCTATTTATCTTTAAAAGAAAAAAAACTCTATCTTTATCCTGATAGTGCTGTTCCCTCAGGAACACAGTTATAAAATGAATCTGAAGTCGCAACTTAATAGGTTATTAAAATTATTTGAGTGTGGGCTCCTCTGGTTCAGCCTTTCCATAAATTTAAATTGGAGGTCTGCTGTATTTCTAAAGAAAGCAGCTTGTTTACGAGGCCACAGGGAGCAGACAGGGTGCTGACAAAAGACACGCCTCACCCCATACTGAAGCTCCTTTTCTGAGCCTGAATGGAACTGATATGTTTCAGAAACAGTTGAGAGAAAAGTTTAAAATGTCTGAATTATGTTACACCGGTGTCTTTTCTTTGCAGCGTGTGTCATGATAAGAGTAAGTGGGAATAAAAAGCTCAGACATAAATCTGCTGTGGGGACACAGAAACAAACAGCATCAGCTGTGAGGTACCAGGATCAGAGATTTTGTGACTGATGGCACAGGTGGCACTGTTGGTTCTTGCTGGGAGGCTTGAGCAGTGCAGCCTTACCTTTAAAAAAGGAAAAGATGGAGAAACATAACTGAGTGTGAGCTTTGCATGTGCTTGTTCAGGCTGTCCTGCTCCATCCATCATTGTCCCCAGCCAGATCACAGGTAACACTTCTGTCCCTCTTCCTCCTGATATGACACGTGTCATGGAAGCAAATTCCTGTCAGATATCCTTCTCGTTCAGAGAACTAAAGTGTGTGAAAATTCAATTGAAAAAGGACATTTTCATCCATGACAATATCTTTCGTGCCTGTTGTTGCCTAATCCTGGAAGTCTGGACCTTAGTGCCCTGGAATGTGTAGTGTGTGGTGAAACCTCTTCTGTACTCAGTCTCCTCATGGTTTTCCAAGCACCGTGGCCACTCTGTGAGACATGGTTTGTGGCATGGCCCTGGATGAGTTCACTCTGGAGCAGGAACTGAGAAGTCAGCTCAGCTGAACAGGTTGGGAAAGAGTAGTTGGGAGTTTCCGAGGCTGGAAGACTAGAGGTGGAGGAAAATCCCACTCACTGGGTTCAGATATTGTGGGCTGAAGGCATAACTGGGTTTTGAAGTTGGTTTCTTGTTTCCTTCCTGTCCATATTCATGCAGCAGAGTGTCATTTTCCCTTGACCAAGCTCAGCTGTGTGCTGGTGATGTTTTGCTGTGGGTCTGCCCCTACCAGTGGTGCTGCAGGAGGCCTTAGGGGTGGACATGTTCCCCCTGTGTGGTCTGCAGCTCGGTGACTCAAGGGTCAGCGCTGCTATCTCTTCCCCAAGCTGCTCATCCTCTTCTGCCTTTGGACAAACTAGTTAGGTATTTAATTACTGAATTAAATACCAAATTCAATATTTAAATACAGCCTGGGCTGCAGCAAGCTCCCTTCATTTGCAGCGATTCCAGTCCTTTCTGTCTGTCCAAGCACCTCACAATGCTCCTTGCTCAGCCCTGCTCTCCAGACTGGAGTTTCATGGCATGAGAGGGTGCAAGGGGACCACTGGTCCAGCCACGTGCTCTCCTCTCTGTCCCTCACAGCCAGAGAGGTGCTTCCAGAGGTGGCTGTGCAATATCCCTTCACTTCTCTGCTAAAGTCTGTCCTGTGCCACTAAATCTGCGCCTTCACCTCTCTCTCACCCAAACATTCCTGAGGAGGTTCTGGAAACCCCACTGTGGTACTTGTAAAATAGTAATCTAAAGGGCGTGTTTTATATTATTTGAGTTCCTATTGTTTGGATGCAAATTATGTCCAAAAAGATGGATATATAGTCCTAAGAATAATGTCTTGGTGGCAATTTGTATATGTTTGTTGGGTTTAATGCTATTTGTTTCTACGTTAGGCATGGTGGAATACATTGGCTTGTGTGGGGAGTTAAAGCAGAGTTAATCAGAGTTAAAACCCCAGCCAGCTCACTCATTGACTAAATGCAACACTTCTGATGGCAACAATCAGGAACAACACTTTTAGCACCTCTGGTGCTACTGTATGTTTCATAGTTCTATTTTGTGCATGTTCCTTCCACTCATCTCTTGCAGTAACATCTTTGCTCCTTTCCTGGGACTATCCTTTTGGATTGTCCATCTGCTTTGCAGACATTGGTGACCTGTGGTCTGCTAGAAATGCTAGAGACTAGCCCATGATCTGGAGGTCATCATGCACAATTAACATACATGGTGCCAAAGTAAAGAAGGAAATACAGAGCAGATTAATTTTGATTGAGTTGTAGAATGGTTATTCATTGAGTTTTTATGAGGTCTTGGCAAACCTAGGAGCTCTCACGCCTGTAAGTTTAAGATTCCACTGTGGGTATTTGCTGTGGATGAATCAGCAGTTCATACAACAGTATTTTCTGTAAATTATTTATCTATTCAAGAAAGTGTAATGTGAGCATATTCTCTGTCCTGAAGGATTGCTGGGTTAGTTCATGTAAGGGAGCAGTGGCTCACATGCCGAGGCAGTCCCATATGATTCAGAAGCCAGCAAGCCCCCCATGGCGACAACCCATGTGATCTGTTGTGTCTTCCAGAAACCCAGCAGATAATTCAGGAATGGTTATCAGCAAAAAACAATTTCTGTAAGAAAAGGGTTTATTTTCAAAAGGTTGGGCTCCTAATGGCAGCTGGGGTTGCCTCGGTTCTTTAACTTTGTTTTTGAAAATTGCATGTCTTACAGAGTCAGCTTTACTTCTTGCAGTTTAGGTTTTTGGAGGCTTAGGATCATGAGGATAGTCTTGAGAAGAAGCCTCTTTTAGGTACATTGTAATATCAAAACTATGTTTGTTGCTTGTGTAATTATGATGATACATATACAGAATGCAAATGTGATGTATCACTTAGGTTTTAGTAACAGTACAGCACGTTAGGATGCCATGTCCAGAGTTAGTTTTTCCCTGATTTATTGTAGTAGTGCACCGAATATCAAAGATATATATGGAAGTATTTTGTCAATGTTTTTGATGGATTCTGCCAGCAGAAACTGCAGGTTTTATTTTTTAGTTTATATGGCTTTAAGTTTTCTGTTGGACAATTGTCAATATGACTGAGGAGATCTCATTTAAAAAAAAAAAAAAAATCATTTACATGATGTTATCCATGGCTGTTGTGGCTCATATCTAGCATTCATACATAAATTTTTCTGATTGTACTAATGGAATTCTAGTCCCAGGCAGCAGCATTTTACAACACCGTAGCAAAAAGCAATGTCTGAAACTAGGAGTGTCTCTAAGAAGTTCTTTCATGTTGAAGCAAAAATGTGCTCAGCAGAAAGAAATGTAAATTTAGGGAAAATCTCCAATTTCCTATTCTATGCAAAGCTTTGATTTTTTGCTGATTCAGGCAGTAGGGTTGACATTGGAGCTTCTCATTTCTTCTGAAATAATCACTTCTTACTTTGGAACAGCCTTTCATTTTTCACAGCACTATCTTCTGAAACAGTCCACTTTGTATGTATGAATCTGTTTTTCTCCAGATAACACAGAAAGTAAAACTATTAGAAACAGGTTCCCATCTATTACTTTCCCGAGTCCATAGAGAAATACTGATTTTCAGTGGCACCCATTTGGGAACTTTAGTGATGTCTTTTGCCCCCCTTTCAAAAAAAGACAAAAAGAGGAAGAAGGAAATGCATCTGTAGTCTAAATTGACTGTGCCAAATAAAACATTAAATTTCAAAAGAATGTGTAAAAGGCAGATAGTTAATGGCAATAAAGCTGTCAGTAAAAGCCTGATGTCTGAGGAGGATTGCAGAGTCTGTCCTGGAGGGGTCCAGAACCATCTCTGGAGCTATGGGCACTGCCTGCTGGGTGATGGTCAGCACCACTGGTCATCCCTTGGGTCTCATACAGCTCTTCCCTAACACAAGCACAATTTTAACCTTTATTTAGAAGTGGGATTGTGTGCTATGATAGTACAGTGAGCATGTTCTAAACAAGAAGCCTGGGTAGATTTGCCTTTTTTTGACATAAGGGCAACCTGATCTGCTTGGATCCCTGGCCTAATTACTGCTGGACTTAAAAACACCCCAGACTCATTTGGGTTCTATTAAGGTTTGCTTTGTATATGATTTCCATTTATTATTTCTCTCTTCTGATTACTTCTACCATATCAGTATCTTTTTTTCATGGAAATAAAATCCCCATTCCTCCCTGCTTCTGCTTTGCTCTGGGAAATACCTTCTGTTTGGCTCAGGCTTGTCAGTGGAGGTATGTTCTGCACCCAGGTGCTTCCTGACTTTTCTTTGCAATGATCACATCATTACGACTGCCCCACACCTTGCACAAATGCCCCTGGGACGTGTTGTTCTCTGTCTCTGGGGGGGCACAGCGAGGTTCCCGTTCTCCTGTCCCTCCATCCTTGTGGCTGTCCCAGAGGCTGGTCCCCTCTGCAGAGGTTAGGCAAGGATGAGAGCTGCAGTGGGCACTCTGCTCTTCTCCCTACTCCTGCCCCCCACACCTCTGCAGTCTGGGATCCACTTGGACACTCCCCAGTGCTGTTAGTTTCAGTGTCAGAGGCTGTGCTGTGTTAGGATACCCCATGGCTACTGCAAGCCTGTGTGGCAAATATTTATGTGTTATTTTTGACAAAGAAATCTTGCATATTGCAAAAAGCAGATAGTTTTTAGTGCGTGCCTTTGGAAACAATCAGCTCTGATGGGCAAGTATTTAGGTTTTCTCCAGCTACTGTTGTTCTTGTTGTTCGTGTTTTTGTCGCTCACTGCCATTACAGTTACCTTGAATGACCCAAGTTAGGATATTTTGCAAGACCTTTCTATAGGAAAAGGTCTGTTGTTAAAGTAACTTCGTGAGTGTTCTTGGCACCTCTCCCCACAACCACATGCAGTTTAAAAATCAGGAGGTAGCAAATGACACATCCACTGCTCCTGTCAATGTCATGGCCTTGCAGCGCCATGCTGAAAGGTATCTCCTCAATTTATTGTTCCCTGATAGTTGTTTCTTTGGGAGCAGGCCTCTTGTATAGCTATTTGTTGAACTGTGTACCTACTGAATTAGTCAAAGACCTGTATAAAACCATTTTTTTCTTTTCCTCTTTACCCCTCCCCCAAACTTGCTTTTGTTATGTATTGGCTTGCTAATCCTTGTGTTGAGCAGTATCAGACATCACCTTTCTTGGGGGCACTTAGTCCACTCTTCCGCTTTCTTTGTCAAAGGGCTCCCTTAATAGGAGAAGTCAACAGGGAGGACAAAAGGGATTGAAAGTTGTATTTAATCGGGGTCAGAGAGGTGGTGTTCAGAGTGACGGGCCCACAGGCAGGCTGGCCTTTTATGCTTTCCGACACAGATGGTCCCAGAGCATTCAGCTAAGTGAAGAGAAAGCTGCCCAGTGAAAGCTATTGTGGGGCAGCATCGTTACAGTTGAGAAGGGTTGCCAGGGGTAACTGGAGAGTATCACCAGCATCCTGTGATCACTAGTCTGTGCCATTGAAAACCCCAGACCCGGGACCGGTCTGGGTCCCTTGGCATCCTCCCGATGCTCTGGCGTAAGCAGCAATGTCTCATGCTACCTTTTTAAAATTTAATATCAGTATTTTTACTTTGAGGCACATAAACTGTAGAATCATTTGCATTTCTTAATTTCGGAGTAGCCACCTTCTGCAAAATATACAGCCACTTGCTTTGGAACATATTGCTTTTCTTCCCCTAGGGAATAGTCTAATAATATTTGAACTTATTAAGATAACACTGTGTTTACAGAAACTTAATTTTTTAACATTTGTCTGAGTGCATGAATAGCTGAATTAAAAAAAAAGGAAAAGAAGAGAAAAAAAGAGGGAGTTTATATAATTCAACATGAATAAAGACTGCAGGCATGTGTGAAAGCTTTGGAAACTGTGCCCAGAAGAACCCCAGGGGTTTGCCACGGTACCTCCTTTGGTCTAAGCAAGTGGCACATCGCAGCAGGTAAAATGTGTTCCTGACAAAATAGTTGAATGCTGCTTTTCTTTTTAAGCAGCAGCAGCCCTACTGATTTTTTATTGAAGCTATAGGTGCTGGAGATTGTAACTCAGGTGAAATGCTGTTTGAAAGTGCAAATACAGGCAGAAGCCTTGGGTGAAAGCATGAGAAGGTCAGCACCGAAAATTGACTGGTGCCCAGCAGCCATCCCTCAGCATGTGCCAGCAGCAGCCACGGCCACACAGAGCAGCTCTGGGTACTGTCCAGGGCACCTGGTGCCCTGGGACAGGTCTGGAAGGGGCAGATGCGGAGCCAGCTGTGCCACACAGCATCCAGTGTAGAACCAGCTGTGCTGCCCAACATAGGGTGCCAAGCCAGCTGTGCTGCCCAGAGTCCAGTGCAGAACCAGCTGTGCCACCTGGTGTCTGGTGCAGAGCCAGCTGTGCTACCCAGTGTTCAGTGCAGAACCAGCTGTGCTGCCCAACGTCCAGGTCAGAGCCAGCTGTGCTGCCCAGCCCAGATCCAGCTGTGCCACCTGCCAGCATTTCACATCCAGAGCACCTCCACTGCCAGCAGGTGCCAGCCAGGCCTCGCTGGGGGCCAGAGGGTGATGGGCACACACAGGACATCACAACCCAGCCTTGGCTGTATCAGCGGTGTTTTGTCCCCGTTGGTCACCACGAGAGCACCGCCTGCCACGGGGCCACACGGAAGCATCGCAGTACTGGCATTTGTGCCATGTCAGTCACGCAGGGAGTCCCCACACAGGCTGTCATATGACCTAGAGTGAGGAGAATTAAATGAAAGTTTCATATGGATTTCATTTAAAAATTGGATATTTGAATTAAAAAGTGGCCGTTTTTGGTATTTCAGAACTTCTGGACATTTTTGCTGGTGCAAATATTGTCTACAGGTAAGCAGCTCACATTCTCCACTTGTTTGCTCCTTACTTAGGTCACAGAGATGTTCCAATCTGAGTGCTCCTTTTGGTATCAGTGACAGTGGTGGTACCTGCAGTGATGGCACTGGGTTCTCCACAGCACTCCTTTTTTGTGTGGTGGCAGGGTGGGGTGCTATGTGTAAAACACCCTATTTGTGGTAGAATTGTTTGTGGTTTTTGTTATGGCACTGTCAGATTGCAAAGGAAAGGGAGGTTTTGCGGGGCTTTGTCAAAACGAGCAGCCTTGGAAGTCAAAAGTATAATCTTCATTATAATGAAACAGAAATAATGAAGGCTGGAGGCAGGTGTGTAATTCAAAGAGCGTGTTGTCAGAGACAATGGCAAAAAAGGAAATCAGTGTTTCTACAGCTCCCGAGATATGTTCTTTTCAGGCAACCAGTGAATTTATCATTCTTTATATTTCCAAAAGGGGGAGGCTAGCTGTGCATTCCTTCCTCAGATTAAATAGTTGGCCCACTTGTTTTCCAGATTTTGAATGTTGCTGGTGAGTGATGTAATCTGTTTGCTTTGAATACTGTGTTTACTTGCCTGCATTTACGTTGAGTAGGTGGCTTTTTACTTTCATACCTCATTTTCATTTTTTAAAACCGTTTGAAGATCTGCTGGGTAACAAATCGCAGATTGTCTTTCCCTTCTGCTTCCCTCTGTACTCGTGTTAAAAAAATAATAATAATGTAATCACATCTTTCCTAGTGCATCATCGAGTTTGTTGATCTTATACAAACACAAGTGTAAATGAAAGCAAATGTAGAAAAAAATGCATCTCAAATGTACTTTCTTCACCTTTTTTTGAAAATTATTATCTGATTTTCAGACTTGTGTAGTACATGCAAAATACATGTCTGATTTCAGTCATACTGAATCATCTGAATCACTAACTAACAGCAAAAGAAGAGGCAAACTTGAGCATCCCAGCATTTCTTTATTGCTAATACGTCAAGGATTTGAAACAAAATTGTTTGAGGTTGTACTCAGCAGACGTCTTACTACCACACAGAATTTGTAACGTTTTGGGAGTTTCCTGCCTCTGCTCTTGCCCTGAATTAAGGAGGTAAATATATGGAAAGAAATCTGTAACTCTGGTTTCTAATTGGCAACCAAGATTTGGATTATTTTTCCTAAAGCACAGCTGACAGAGGTAGGTGTGTGTGGTGCCTTTACCTCATGCTCATCCCCGTGCTGACGCATTCCTGTGAGCCACAGGCTGAAATGCTGTTCCTCACCGGCATGGCCAGTGCTGGCCCAGCCCCAGGACAGGGCTTCCAGCAGATGTGGCCTCATTTAGGCTCAGGTGAAGAGGTAACGGGCCAGATCTGGTACCCAGCCCCCAGTACTGGCGTAGGCTCTGGCAGCACAGCGTGTGGTGAACCCACACCAGCGGCATCGGTCCAGTGTGGGTGTCTTCCCACCGTGGAGATCTGCCAAGCAGGACAGGACTTGTCCTTGGACAACCTCAGGGAACACCAGTGCACACTGCTCCCACTCTTGTCCACAGGCAGGGACCGGCTGTCAGCAGGAGGGTGGGCATGGGGTGTTCTCTGCCTCCTGCTCCTCCTCCTCCTTCTCCTTCACAGCCTCATCTGATGTTTAGTTTAAAAAGGTGCCAGCTCCCTGGAGTGTCTCTCCTAACATTAGCCATATGTTCTCCCTTCCCAGCTCATCAAGACCTTAGGAACAGGACTGATCCTTGTGAGCTGTGGTGGCTCCTCTGCCTTGGCCACGGGCTCGGAACACCGATCTTATGTTCCATTGCTTTTCTTGTCTCCTTCCTCCCTGCCCACAGCCCAGTGAAAGATGGTGGGAGCTAGAGAGAGTATCTGCATTATTTGTTTAAAGGACTGACGAGCTACCACCCTGCTCAGGAAATTTGGTTGATTGCACATTTTAAATGAGGCCGTGGTGATTTTTTTCAGTGATAGGACTGGTTGTTTTTTTCCCAGTGTTGCTAGGTAGAAACAGGATCCACTTTGCAACCAGTCCTTCAGTCATGGATTCAGACATCCCTTCCTCTTGTCCAGATGAAGGGGGAAAACCTGAATCAAAGACTTCGGGAGTTATTGCCCCAACTTTTAATATAGAAAGTATATTTAGTGAGTTGCACAGTAGAACCATGATTCTGCTGCAGCGTAGGGGACTTTCACCTGCGGTACACAGGCACAACTGTTCAGATGATTGAGTCTTTATCAGGAAGGAGTGACTTAAATCACAACTTTTGATGTGCATCAGCTTTCTTGGATTAATACAAATATTCCACATTCACTTCAGATCAGTCACACGAAGTAATTGACCTGAATTAAATAACTGCATATTTTAAAGAATACTGCTGTTTAAAAATCAACATTGAAACAAAAAAGAAGAAGCTTTAATCAAGCAAAACATTATCAATTAAATGAAAATAATACAAATATGAAGTGCTTAACAGTTTCGTACTAGAACAGCAAAAAGTTGAGACTTGTAGTATTTGAATTTAGGCAGGAAGAGGTAACATATAATATGCTTTACATTTATATTGATGTCAGGAAGGAGTGATATTAAATGTCCTAAGTGCTGTTTTTAAACTAATTATATGCAGCTTAACTATTCAGTACTGCTGTTGTCCGATTCATTTTCAGTAAAGGCTTGTTAAATTCTCAGGATTCAAATACTTAAAATCAAATATAAACTTGTGAGCTCTCCTAGTCCTTGTGTATCTCGGGCACATCACAGGCTGTGAAAACACTTGAGCAGCACCCACTGGGATTGATATGGTGCTGATCACATCCCTCCTGGCCTCCTGCCTGGAGTGACCAAGCTCTTCAGGTGTATGAAAAGCTTATGAAAAGCTTGTTAGAGAACCTAAATGTAGTAGATATGGAAGAAAGTTTTGTTCATTACAACAACAACAACGCATACTTATAAGCAGTGAGAAGGATTTTCCTATTGCCGTGGTGTCTGTTTAAGGAAAAAAAAGAAAAAAAAAAAAAAAA
>VZTJ01000579.1:65398-95408 GCA_013397795.1 Orthonyx spaldingii | reverse complement strand
AAAAAAAAAAAAGAAAAAATGCCTAACAAACAAACAGAAAAGAAACCAAAACCACAGAGACAAGTGATCAAAGTATAAATAACTATGTCTTTAGCATTGTAGGAGGTGCTTTTGACCCCACCATTGAAATGTCAATTGCGGTTACACTGCATGCACAAAACAGAAAGTAAAAAAGAATGAGAGAAAGAGCAAACATACACTATTTTTAAAATCTGTTTTGTTTTATTTATTAATAATTTAAAAAGCATTTTCTTCTCATGCTGCAGTGGAATGCCCTCCCCGCTCCCTGGGTGTCTGCACCCCACTATTGAGACCACTGTGTCAGTATAGATGAGAAACAGAAATTAAATTGGGGTCTCAGATTCATTTTGTCTCTTTGCAGCACTGAAAAATTTTTAAACAAGCGAAAACTGAATTCTCTCACTGACAATTGTTATTTGCTGATTATGGAGAGGACATTTCATTCTCCTCACTTTTCTTTGGAAAGAGAAGGAAAGAGAGTGACATCTTTTCTGCTGTGGTCCTTGTTGCAAAGACAGAAGTATTGTAGCCAGTGAGATTTAGCAGTTCTTTGGCAAGGCCACTTCATTTTTCATCACCTCAAAATTGTGCCTCTAACTACAGAATGACGTGTTTCTGGAAAACTGTTTTCTATTGCGAGCAGAAGACTGATGTTGAGAAGGTGTCCATTCCAGTTGTTTTCTGTTCCCAAGAAAAGGATATCTTTTTCATGTGAAACAGAGTACCAACAAAAAATTAGGACTGCCCTGGAAAAGGACAGTTGTGTACTTGTTACAATCTCCACCCCACAGAGCCCAACATAAGACCAGTCTCAAAACATGTGACCTTCAGGCACCGGACTCTAGTGCTGTTTGGTGATTTTATGTTCCAAATATCTGCAGTCCTTCATGGCATTGGAGAGCAAAGCATCGTCTGTGCCAGGATCCACCACAGTTTTCCATGGTAGTGACTCTTGGAAGACCAACTGCACCATCTTGGTACATGCTTTACAAGCCATCACCAAGGTGCTGAGATCTTTCAGACTCTTCCTGCTGTAGAAGTGTTTCAGGGATGGACTAAAGGATCTTCCTGTAGTGGTAAAATCATAAAAGCCCAGGAAGACCAAATTAGAGCAGAGTGCTTACGCTGGAGCTTTCTTCCCATGGAGCAGCTGTGCTGTTGCATATCCTCAGCTGCATCAGTGCCTTGTTTCCACTCACTGTCAGGAGTGCTGTGTCACTGCATCACTCCTCCCTTTTCTTGGAAAGCTCAAGTTTGAAGAATATTTAATGTGCAGGTGCACCCAGGGTGCATGGCAGATGGGGAGATTTCTTCAAACAGACTGATAGCAAATCTATAAGGTGATGTTAATTCCTGTTACCCAAATTGTGGAAGTATTCTTTTCAGCACAAATATTTTTGAGGAACCTCCTGCTTATGATTCCTATTGCTATAGTCATCAGGAGGATCAAAATGGAGAACCAGGAATTTCATCCACTCTGTGCTGACTTCAACTCAAACTGCAGTTCTGCTCTCCAAGTAATGCAATTTCCTGCATTCTGACCTTGACCAGGCTCTTTGGGAGTCCTTTTGTCTGGAGCCCATTTGAGTCCTCCCAGGAAAAGATGAAAGTGCTGAGAACTGCCACCCTCAGAGCTGTTTTGGGTCTGTCTCCTCCCAGGAACTCTGTGGTGATCCTCCTTATGTTCCAAGAGCTGTTTGTGAGAGCCTGGTCCGAGCTTGAGGGTGGGAAGGAATCGCCAGAGCTGGGATGATTTAGTTTGCCTTTGCCCAATGGGCCATTTATCAGCATGAAAGAAAGTTGAACCAAAATTCTGGTCCATACCCAAAGACTGGCACTCAGCCTGCATTGAAATGTGATTTTTTTTTTTCCCTGGGTTAAAGATTTTGGGAATGTCAAAGAAAAAGTTAAGGTCCCAAATTAAGCTTGACAAATATCAGATATTCATCTACATCAATATTATTCCAGCTCAGGGATTATTTCCCTATTTTATTGTTTGTGGCAGCATCAAGAGAGCCGTGCTGTCTCTCCAGGATGCAGCTACTGGTGAATGGTTTTAGGTTTGCGATTCAACTGAAGCATTGAATTTCCAAGAAGCAATTAATTTTCAAGAAGCTTTAAATCTGGATTTCATTGCAGGGAGACACGTCACATTGTTGGCACGCATCTTACACGGCTTCTTTTAGCCACAGGGACTTTGGCAGATCAGACACCACAAGCCTTAGCAGAGCAAGGTTCTGTGGACTTTGTTGTCTCTTTTTTGTTTGTGTTTGTATTTCACCCATTTTGAATTGGTGAAGAAAGATGCAATATGTTGCCAAAGCAGACTCCCAAGACACAACTGTTGATCCTCTGTGAAGGATGAGTGAAGCCAGGGTGTTCCTCAGGCTCGTGTCTGAGCAGCTAACCAAGTACCATTTTATCCAGCCACGAAGGGATCCGAAATCCCCAAAAACGGTGCATGTGCCCGGGTCAGGCTGGCAGACTCCATCAGCTGTGACTGCGGCAGACACCCCTCTTCAAGAGCTGATTAAGAGGTGAAGGTTCTCCGTGGCTGTGGGGCCGCCAGCCCTGGCTCCCACCATGACCTGCCCCGGCGAGGGGCTGTGCAGCCGCTGACAAAATCACAATCGCTTAAACACAGAAATAGTCTCGGTGACGCCGAATCAATTCCTGGCAACCTATTGATCCCGTAAGGCGTTTCAGAATATCCCTTCCACTGGAGCTCAGGCCTCGCAGACCTCACGGCCCTGCACGCCCAGGCCCTGGCCGTGCTCCCGGCCTCCGTGTCCGTCTGTCCATCTGTCCATTCTGTGGAGGTTTGCTGGGCACAGGTCTCAGTGTGTTACCACAGCAAATGCTGCAGGCGTGTTGTCAGATGAATGACCCTAGAAAACGAAAAGTATTACGCCTGTTTTGAAATTATAATTGTATCTCAAAATGGGGGGTTTTTTGAATAACTTGGACCAGTCTTAGACCTTTTTTGGCAGTAACATATCCTGAAATTTTCCTTTATTTTATTACTGTACTTTTGGTTTTATCCCTGTTTTCATTTTTTCACATGTAATTCTGAGTTAGTATTTATTCTTTTTCTCTTCACCAAGGATTGCTGGAATCTAAAAGGTATTTCAGATAACTCAATCAAATAACTAAAAAGGGTTTCTTTTCAAAGTAAAGTATTATTCCCTTTTCAGTCATATAGAAAATAGCCAAAAAGTGAAATCTCGATGCACCCAATGAGAACAATAGATTTGTGTTCAGCCTTTCCTTCTGTAAATTAGAAATCACTGTATAGACAATGGAATTTCTAAATCATATATTATACCTTATTCTCTGGTGGGAATAAAATGTTCATGTTTGCCTCCTTTTCTCTGTTTAAGTTTGACCGCTGTGAACACTAGGAAGAATAACCCTGCAGCTTTTCTTTCTTTTTTTCTTTTTTTTTTTTTTTTTAATCTATTCACTTTATACTTTTCAGACAGATTTTTCCCCGGGGTGAAACAAAGGTTAACTGAAATTTCCTCTGTTGTGTACCTGAACGAATCAGCAGTTTGAGAAGGAAATCCCATTGATGGGCAAAGAGAGTGACAGGCTCTATTTAAAGAATTCCCCCGACTGTGTGGTAGACCAACCATGCCATGAATTTAACTGTTCCTGTGGTCCCCATACTTGTACCCACCAAAAAGAGAGAAAAACCTACTTTGTTCTGCAAATGTTGCGCTAAGCTTTGAAAATCATGAGCCGCTGAGTTTTGTGAATTAACATGGCCAGCAGTGGCCAGTGCTGAAGGAAGCAGTGTTACAGCACAGACAGAAAACAGACAGGAAATTATGCATACTTACATAATAGAAAGGGACCCTACGTGTCCATGTTTAGCATGTGTCCCTGCATTTCAGCAGTTTGGTGGTACATATATTCCACAAAAAATATGATTTACAGAATTGTCTTTTGCTTTTTTCACTGCACGTTTTTATTCCTGCTTGGCACACGAGGGGCTTTACCCACACAGAGCTGCTGGAATAAATGGAGCTGAGGGAGATGCAGAAGGGCACACGTGTGGAGGAGGGTGCAGGATGGGTCGTTGGAG
This sequence comes from Orthonyx spaldingii, assembly GCA_013397795.1. Classification (NCBI taxonomy): domain Eukaryota; kingdom Metazoa; phylum Chordata; class Aves; order Passeriformes; family Orthonychidae; genus Orthonyx; species Orthonyx spaldingii. The sequence goes on along the minus strand of VZTJ01000579.1, from coordinate 91,300 downwards.
AGGTTGTCTGACACAGAAACGAGGTGCGGGGCCAAAATGTGGTATCAGGGACCTGTCTCCCGATAGAGCGGCAGGATGCACCGACACTACGGTGATTTCTGTATTTGTTCATGTCTGCTTTAACACCAAAAATGCACGGTCTCTGCCTGGTTAGGTGCTCTTAACTCGTGTGTGTTGCACTCCACAGTCTGTGATGTCCCTGGGAGTGGCCACCCCAGTCCAGCCACGGGACCCCACCAGCAGACACGCTGCCGGGGGATTAAAGCACCAGTCCTACCCCAACAGCCAGACCTTTCCTCTCTGGCAGTGATGCTTAAGTCTTCTCCTATGGGTCAAAGCTGCTGAAGTTTGCTTCAAGTAACTTTTACAGCTCCTGGGGGTTTTTTTTTCCCCCCGCTTTTGCAGGGCTGCTCAGAGGTGTGTGAGTTTCTTTTCCTGTTTGAACTCTGGTTTGCTTTTGGCCAACTCTGCCTTTGCTTCAGTCAACTGCTTACATTTTAATTAATTTCAAAATGGCTTGAGTATTGTTTGTTGGATTTTGTGATGCTTCTCAAAAATGGCAGATAAAGGTTGCTAAAAATAAGGCATTGCAGGGATTTCCCTACTGCCAAAACATGTGCGTATTACTGGCACATACATAATTTTAGGTACGAAGGGGAGAGGCAAGAGAGCCTTTTTTTGCCATGAGAAAATGTCTCAAATTGAACTGCTGTCAACAATTCCATTGACTGATTTCCCTGCGGGAGTTATGGATCTCTTTTAATGCTGTCTTAAAGAGATATTGACAGGTATTCCATTAAACAGCAGGTGTTTTGTTTTTAAGTAAATCATCTCTTTCTCATCAAGGAAAAGTTGAGAAATCCCTGGAAATGTCTAAGAAAAACACACCAGGGTTGATGTTGTCCCCTCCAAGGGGACAGGGTGAGCAGCTGGGGTGTGCAGAGGGGGCTGCGACCCCGTGGCCACCGAGCACCTCCCTGTGCCTGGGGGGAGGGGTCCCTGCTGGGATGCCCCTGGAGCTACTGGAACAGGAGCTTCAGGCAGCATGGGGAGGACCAGCTTCTTCTCCATCAGGGCTGGTCTGCAGCAGGCCAAATACCTGGTGGGGTGCGTGCGGGGTGCGTGCACGCACACGGGTACACACATATACACACACAAACATACACAGACACACACACATTTATCTGTGGGCTCTTGGAGTGCCTCTGCCTGGAAGGTATGTCCTGGTCCGTAGAAAGCCCAGTTCCTGTGCTGTACAAAACCTGATGTCGGGAGGCCACCTCGATTTCTGTTTTGGGACACTGCTTGGCTGCCACGCTGGCGTACTGTCATTCCTTTTTCTTTTGTGAGAAGGGCAACTTGGGCACAGAAAATGTAAAACTCATTATAGCAAGCTCCGCTACAGTAGGACTTGAATCACTTCGGTTCACATGTAAGCAGGAATTTTCAGATATCTGTAATATGTCACAATATTAAATTCTTACAGATCTAGTGATTTTTAGGGGGTTTAAGGCTTATAATTTTAAAATGCTCTTCCACTAGCAGCAGAAACTGTGTCCTGGTACAGTACATATTATTCAGAGATATGTCTGAAACAGTCCTTTCCATGGAGATCTTACACAAGAATATAATTAGAGTTCTCTATTCTGTAATATGCTATATTAATTAGCAGACAAAATCCAATTTTTAAAGGCCAGCTTTGAAATGTATTTGCCCTTCAGGCCACGTATCATTGTGCCACAGCTTGAAGTGTCCTGTTTCACTGGGCTGATCATAAAATAAAATAAATAAAATACACATCGTCATATATTTTCCAATTAGAAGGAAGGGGGGACATGACCACTTGCCTTCTTCTTTCGGGAAATTTAGTGTTTTATTTTCAAAGTTGGATGTCCATGCTCTGCAGCTTCTCTGTTGTTGAAGGTGATGACACAGACCCTTGCAGGGCAGGCAGAGCTTGTGCAAGGACATGTTTTCTCCCTGATGAATGAAATACGAGTGTGATTTTGGGGGGGGTCACAGCCCATTCCCAGCAGTGCCCTGCCTGGCCAGGGCAGCCTGATCAGCTGCTGGGGTCCCTGGTGGAGCAGCACAGCAGATAAGGAAATTTTGTGAACCGTTTATTGTTTATTCTGAGTCAGTGTTTTGTTCCGTGGAAGCAGATTGTTCCTCCGGGCAATTTCAGGTTTTGACTGCTGGTCCTCCTTCTCCCTCCTCCCCTCCTCTCCCTGTCTGGCATGAAAGAGGGGAGGTTTGAATGCACATTGAACAGTGGTCCTAAATCTGGCTTCACCCCGAGCGCTGCTCAGAAATTTACATTTTCATGCTGGTGGAGGGATACATGTGAATCTCAATGATCTTTCAAAATTTTTCTTTAAATAAAAGCAAAGCTGTTGCTTGCCATTCATCCCATTGTGCAGGGGCAGAGGACAGCCAAAATGTGTTACTTGATAAAGGGAGAACCTTGTGCAGGGCTTCCATTTTCGTATAAATGGTGTATATTTTACATCTTCTTCCCTGATCTGCAGTTTGACAACACCACTTTCTCAAAGTATAAATGCAAGAAGTTTATGCAGTAAAGTCTGTTGTATTTTTTTACTATAGAAATAGATATGCTGATAGTACAGGAATTCATCTTAATCTTAGTATTAAACTTAGTATAGAAATTAACATAGTCTTAAAAAGGAGATAGAGTTTAAAAAATGAAGATGAGGAAGATTAAAAGCACAAATATATCAAACATGTTCTTGGTTTTATTTAACTCACAGGATGCTTTAAGTAAGTTTCATATGCGCAGCTACTCCACAGAAAAAGGGGAAATTTTTGACAGAGATTGTCTGAATAAGTCTTTGAACTGCTGTATTCTGAAGAGTAAAAGCAAAAGTCAAGTAAATATAAAAATAAAGGAATCACAGCCCTTCCTTCAGGCAGAAATCCACCCTCTGTGTGCATGCCCACCCTAAAAAAAGCCTGAGATGCCCTGATGCGGTGCTGGCACGGCCTTGCAGGACATCAGGTGAGAGGTGTCGTGCAGGGCTCTGTGAGGGATGGGGCTCTCAGCACACGGCCTGTGTCTGTCCAAAACTGCTCCCTCTGCCTCAGGCTGCGTTCTGTGGGGTGGGAGAGCATCATGCTCGGGCAGCCCAGGGCTTGGTGAAGCCACCTCTGGTCCCTTACCCATTCTGTGTTGATTTTGGGTGCCAGCTGGGCAACGCCAGCACAGCGTCCTCGGGGGACCCCAGACCTGCTGCCTGCCTGAGGCTGCATGAGGAGGGGTAAAACAAAGGTGACACAGGATAGGGAGAGCGTGGCACAAGGGGGACCCCAACACGCCAAGGTGCTGATGCTGCTGGGTGAGCCAAGGGAGCAGCCGGGACAGTCGCCGTGGAGTGGCCAGGAACCACCCATGGGACACTGGGATTGCCTGTGGGACACATTAATTCATCCAAATAAACAGACAAAATCAGAGGGCATGGGGACGTATCTGTCGATTTGATAAGAGTTTTGTGATTTATTTATTGATCTAGAGCCAGACAAAACACTGTGGTCAGCGAGAAGAAATATTGTTGCAGATCCTTCTGTGTCTCTCTACAGCAAGATTTCACTTTGGTTGCAGAAGCAAAACTCTCCCTAGGTGTTTCGGTGTGAAGAATTTATTGTGGGTGAAAACAAAGCTTCATGCAATCTATTGTGTATTAGAATTAACTTTTAGATCACCAAACAGATTTAGTAAAGGAGATTTTGTTGTAATATTTCATTCAGCATTAAAGCTCTTGTATTTATTTTTGGATTGGAGCAGTTTTAGCTTCCTGCATTTGTAGAAGTTATTTGAATCATTGTATCACGGTTTTCCCCTGTGAAGCAGGGGATTTTGACAGTGAAGAAGGGAAACTTGGTTGGTTTGCCCTCAGGAAGGACATGCCTAGTGATTAACAGGAGTTAATTCGCTGGTAATTTTGATCTGTGACCATTCTGCATGTGCGTTTCTGTGCAACACAGCCCTTGTGGTGCTGAGTGCCAAGGCAGAGCTTTGAATTACAAATACCTTTTTCTTTATGAATTAATTGCCTTAACAGGCATTTGAGCCATAAATAATGCACTCAAATATGACAGTGTTTCTTTACTTTTAACAATCAGGCCTCACAAGGCTTGTTTTTTCTCTCAGGTATATCACAACTTGCTCATGCCAAGGGACACAGATGCACCACTGTCCCATTCCTCCTTGCTGTGATCCCAAACGATGCTGGGGTGACAGTTCAGCTGGTTGCTGGAGTCCTGGTGGTGGCAGTCACTTTGTGTACCACAGCTCAGGTTCATACATCATTCAGATCACTTTTTTAAAAGGCCGGTTAGTGCGTTACCAGTGTCTCCCTGACAGTCACTGGCATGAGCAAGTGTTGACAATAAAAATACTTCAGGGTGTTGTTCAGGTGAGAACAGGTGGTGTGAGCCCTGGCTGCTGAAAGAAGGGCAGCAGTAAGCAGGTGTTAAGCTCTAAAGCACCTGAGTGACAAACCTTGTGTCCAGATAATACATCACATGCTTCAGCCAAAATTACTGACTTTTTCAGTAAATGAAGAGGAAGACATAAAATTATAGATGATATAATTTTAATTTGTAGTCGTCCACTTTATAATGGAAATGAATAGCACAATCAAAATTAGAGAAATTTTTGCTGTCTGTAAATTGCAGTGATGTGATTTGTGTTAGTAACACAGGTGCCTCAGATTCACATGCAGCATCGGGACGGGACAGTTTGCATTTAAAAGTTCACAGACATGCAGGATTAATGTGCACAGAGGTTGTAGTGCTTGCTGTAAAAGTATAGGTAAGGTGAGCACCTCCAGTGACATGAATCCTCCTGTAGCAGTGAGGAGCTGCTGTGGGAGCACAGCTGTGTGTGCGCAGCCAGAGCGGTGAGCGGTGTTGACATGCAGAATTTTTAAACAGCTCTAGCTGCATCCCTATTCCTTCAGCTTATTGCCCTTTCGTTTCCCTCTTGGTTTGTTTCTTTTCACTCCTGCCAGCCCAAAGGCTGCATGTGAGAAGGTTATGGCGTGACAGTCAATAATTCAGTGTGTCCTCCTGATTTATTGCACATTACCAAACCCTGTTTGGAAATAGATTTGCTCAGCTTACAGTCTGGGTGGCTGAGGTTATGTTCAGTCGTGTTGGCATGCAGCAGTCGGGATGCAGGGCTGGAGACACAGACGTGGTGAATTCACAAGGAGGAAAAGTGTATGGTCTGCATTAACTTGTTGTTCCATGTGCTCCAATGCTTGCAACCTCTGGGCCTGAGCTGGGCATCCCCACAAACGTGAGCAGGGATAACTCCAGTGGCTGGAATTGGGGCCTTTGGAGCCCATGCCTCTGAAGAAATTTAATCCCCACCTGAATTTAAACCCTGGAGGGCAGGATGAGAGTATGGTGTCAGAACTCCTCTCAGTAGTTGCACATGTGCTGATACTCAAGTGAGGCAGATTTGGTGCCCAGTGGGTTGATAGCTTGCCTTTACCAAAGATGGAACAAGTTTCTACACTTTAGTACATGAAAATCTGTTAGCAGCTTCAATAACTGCGGTAACTAGCATGTTGAATATATTATAGAAAAATATTAATAGAAATTAAATATAATTAATTTTGATTTTGTTTTTCAGGAGAAGTTGATGTGGACTGGTCCATCTCTCATAAAGACTTAGAGGTAACACAGACAACCAAATTTTTCTATAACTCTTTATTTTGTTGCTTATTAACAAACAGAACAAAGTAAATGAGATTGAAAACCCATCTGCGGTGTTTGTGTGGGTCGATTAGCAGTGTCCTCCCACAGGAAAAGGAGTTCCTGAGTTGGGACTCGCATAGAGGCAGGAAGGGACAGGGATGCCAGGAGCTGGAGTGCCTCCACAGACTCTGCAAGGTGGCCATCAGCTCTTCCTTCCTGGTCTCTTCAGAGCCCCAGAGCTGTTTCACGGCAGCCTGGTCCCCTTGCCAGGCAGCACGGGGAGCCAGCAGAGTGTGGTGCCTTCCCGGGCTCGGCGCAGGGGTGAGCGTGGGGAAACCGCAGCCTGGAGTTCCTGGGCGAGGTGCCGGAGCATCCAGGAGAAGTGAGCTTCAGCTGCCCTGTCCAACTCCTTCCCTTTTCCTTTACAATGTCCAGTAGAGCTGATATGATCAAGTGACATTAACAAATTCTTTCCCTGAAGGGAAATGGTGGTTTAATACCTCTCCTGTTTTACTCATCCAAAATTTCGTTTATTTTTTTAAAACTTGTGATGTTTACTAGGCAATGATAGTGCTAGATAGGATTTTCAATTTCTGGCTGCCTACACAAAGTATGTGTGAGGTCACTGGGAGAGAGACAGTTGTTTCCAGCTTCTCTTTTCTTTTACTTCTTTTTTTCCTTTTTAAGTCTTTCTTTACAATTGCAAATTGCAGATTTCATCCAGACTTGTATAGCATTGTGCTTTGTCCAAGCAGTTTCCCTTAATGTGTGCAAGGGAACATGTAACTTGCATTTGCAATTGATGTTAGTTATATTGGTGTTCTGGAGAAAATTCCAGTTTGTCCACAGCACAGTGAGTAAAAGTATCTTGACTAATTGAGGGAAAGCTTCACAACTGCAGTTTTAAATAGCAAAAAAGAATGTCCTGAAATGGAAGTTCAAACGAGAACTTTTATTCCAGACAATGCAGGTTTCTCTGTAACAGAATTACCCATTCCAAACCTGGACATGTAAATTGTACATGTGAAACATTAGATTTCTGCTGGATCACTGCCAGCAGTGACCTTTACAATTCCCAGTTCCCAAACCACAGAATCTCAAGTGGTAAATGCATTTCTCTCTCTGTTTCACCAGGCACAGATCTCCAACTATGCGGGCATGAGGCACAGCAGCATGCGGTACTACACAGCTGACAAAAACGTTACTTGTAGGAACTGTGACAGACCAGGACATTTGTCCAAGAACTGTCCCACTCCAAAGGTAAATATAATGCTTAAATCACTTGTACATTCAGCTGTTTCCCTAATATCCCCTTGTGTTTGGCTGTTAGAAGCATTGTTTCAGTGATTTATCCTTTCTTTGAAGCATTGCTCTGAGTTTGCAGGATAGCTTGCACAAGATCAGTTTACTGTATAAAATTATCCCTCTGTTTGGTGATGTCACTGCTTTTATTTTTTTTTTTAAATAAAAATATGCAGCATTATGTCATATAGAATCATATTGAATGGTTGGTGTTGGAAGAGACCTTAAAGCTTAATGCTTTCCACCCCCCTGCCATAGGCAGGAACAACTTCCACTAAAGCATGTGGCTGGAAACTGAGCAAGAAAAATAGTCAAGTGCTATACAGAAACATCTTTCTTTTCTTATGGTAAAACAGTTTGAAAGTGTGAAATAGTTTTCAATTGTATTTTCAATAAGAAGAATCTATGGAATCAAAAATACAGTCTTAGTAAATAAGTGAAAACAGAAATTATAATGAACCGTGATATGAATAGTGTTAAAAATTGTGGACAAGACAAAACTGGAGCTAACTTCAAGCTCAGATAGATGCCAAATATCCTGAAAGTTTGTCCTGTGGTTAGAAGTTTAAAAGTCAGTCATGGCACTGGGAAGAAGTGGGAGCTGTTGCATGACAGCCTGGATTTACCAACCTCCACAACAGAATCTGTAGAACCCTCAGTCCTCAGAGCTGTTACCCGCAAGGACACTCAGAATGACCACATCACACACAACCCTCGGGGGGAAATGCACTCACTCACTGGGAAAACGTGCTTTACAGAGATACAGGTCTGGCCTCAGAATCGTTTTCTGCGTGTTATATTTGTTACTCCAAGTGCTGAATTGTGTGAGCCGTGAGGCTGAGTCCGGATAGCAGCCAAGTGCCCACCCAGCTGCCCCTTACACACCCCTGTGTGGGGGCAGGAGAAATGAAAGGATCTATTGAAACACTGTCACTTAACGTGATTCCATTTTTGTTTCTCCACAGAAAGTTCCCCCTTGTTGCCTGTGTGCAGGAAGAGACCATCTGCAGCACAGCTGCCCAGCGCGTTTCTGTCTGAACTGCTGTTTGCCCGGACACTATTTCAGGGAATGCCTGGAGAGAGCCTACTGGAACAAGCACTGCAACCGCTGCGACATGAAGGGCCACTATGCTGATGTGAGTATGGCCCTTGGCACAGAGATCGGGCATCGTTGGCTTTGTGTCTGTCAAAAACTCAATTTACAATTTACAATCTCTTCACATTTCTTTGATTTTACGTAGTGCCTATTTGTATCAGCATAGGAAAATGTTGTGTTTAGTCATGGCTTTACACTATCAGAGTTTTCATGGAGAATGGTTCAAAGAAAACAAACCAGACAGCATTTGGTGTTTAGTTTGGTTCAGTTTAGCTGCAGTGGACAAAAACATCCCTTTTTCTGTGGAATGAAGGGTGTAGGGAGGCTGAAATCAGGAGATCCAGTATATGCAAGTGTACCAGGAAAAAGTAAAGAATAACTCTGATGCATTAAGAGTTCCAGATCTATGAATTTTTCACTGTGATCAGATATTTATCAGGGAAAATACTATTAGAGAGAAGTAGTTTTAAGGCTTTGGTTTGGCATGATCTACTAAAGTAAAACATAGAAGAAAATTAAAGGGTGAACAAATGTATTTATCTCTTTTTTTCATCTTGTATTACATTATTATGGTTTTGTATGTCCCCAAAATTCAGTCCTATATGTAGCAGTGAACATTTTATGATTTTTTTTTCTCTTGAATTAAACACAAAAAAGGATAAAAGGCAAGCTGTGATAATTTCAGCATACATTCATACTTCATTTTCTGTCTATCAATGTAGCCTATATGTTTGTTTCTCAAATACAGCTGTGGGATTCCCTAAACACTGGATTTTTTGCAATTCAGAAATATTTTAATCTCTTTCTAAATGTCCCCTTCCTGCCATTATTTCTTCTGTTTTGTAAAGGAGCATGTCACAGTGGTACATGAGATGTGCAAGGGACAGCCCACGTATTTGGGAGTTGCTTTTTCCTATGATATTTAAATGTGTTCTAGATGTACTTTTGTTTATAGCTAAGGTGCCTATAATACCTTTAAAGAACGTGAATTGTACATTTCTGCACCCTCGTTCTGGTAGGCAGTGAGGCTAAATTGTTATCTGTAATGGAGCATCTTTTCTTTGCCATTTTTTCTCTTTTACACATTTTATGGCACCAGTTCTTATAAACTGGTGTTCTTTTCTTTAAAGAATCATGAGTGCTCTATCACACAAGCACTTAAATCCTACCTGAGTTGTGCAGGTTATCAGAAACATCACAGCATGTACTTTTTCTGCTCATTTAGGTCCACCTTACATCAGAAAGGTTTTTCTTTGAAACTTTGGGCATTTCTTGTGCGCTCCAGCATGGCAGGTGTGAGGCTGCCTGTGTCATTCACCTGTGTGGTGAATACTGGGGCATCAGAGGACGAGCTCGCCTGCCCCATCTTCAGAGAGAGGGATGGCATGGCAGAGCAAAGGCAAAGGATTCAAAAGCAACAGTAAATCTTTCCTGACTTCAGAGCAGGAAAGCTATGAAGCCAACAGGTGATCAAGACATGAAGGGCAGACTTGGGAAGGACAAGGTTGCTGCTGATGGCCTAAAGGTATTTTTTGCATCTGGGATGTTCATAGCAGAAGAAACCAGGGATGTTCTCATGCTGAAACCTTGCTTTGTGGAGGGGAGCACCAGAGAAGTTGTCAAATTGAGGACAATGTGAGGGTTGCTATGAATCTGTGAGTGCTAACCCGTTACTAAAACTGAGTAATGATTGCCCAAAAGCTGCAGAGGACCATGAAGGTGAACTGGCCCAACCAGTGATGGCAGCAGACAGCTCGTACTTGGTGCATGAGTGGTAACTGAGTTGCTAATGCAGGGACAATGTGTAGGGGCTGTCCCAGGGAGAGCCAGGGGGGTCCCAGACTGCCAGCTGCACGCATGCACCAAGCCAGGGGTCAGGAACGATGGTGGTGGCATGTTGGGATGGGTGTATAAATATAATATACATGGGGTGATTCAAGGCTGCTTTTGTAAAGGAAATCCCACTTCTCAGGGATCTCTGGAGTTCTTCAAAAGAGCAGGTTGACAAGCATGTGCGTAAACATGATCCAGTTGACATAGTCTACAAATTCCAAAAGGCATTTTACAAAGTTTCTGACCAAAAGCTTTCAAGGAAACTAAACAGGCATGGAGTAAGAGGATAAAGGTGGGATATGCTAGTGTGACATGGAAAAGGGTGAACAATGGGGCGACAAGATTTGCTGAGAAGTCTGAATTACTTACAGAGTCAGTGCTGTGAGCCAGCTGTGCAGAACTGCCCAAGAACTGTAAGAATCAGAGGGAGAACACAATAAAATGGCTATTGAAATTGAGTGGCAATAAATGTAAAGTAAAATGATCCCACCTTGGCATATGGAATAACAGGTTCTGTGTATTATTGTTCAGGACTCAGAATCTAGTTACAAGATATGATTCCACAAAAAATCAGCTTAGTCTTCACAAGCTGTACAAAAAAAAAAAAAAGAAGCTGCTGAAATGTTAGGAATCATCAGGAAAGCGGGAATACCTGGGCACAGCTCTGGTCCCTGTCTTCTGTATCCCTCAGCATGGCCACAACTCCTCCACCTGGAAGGGAGGTGACAGAGGGAAGGGTCTATAAAGAGCTTCAGAATCATCTGTGATGGGAGACAGTGGTGAGGGATCAGTTGTTCATCATTTCTTCCAGTACACCTGATGAAGGCAGTAAAAGCCAGGTTGGAAAGAGACAGTAGGAGGTGACTCTCCGTGCAGTCAGCAGCAGACCTGGAGGCTCCTTACTGAGGGATGCAGATCTGCCCTGCTTCCAGAGGAAATAGGAGCAGTTCATGGAAGAGAAATCACAGAATCCTACAACACCAGATTGGAAGGGACTTCATGGATCATCTGATCATCATCCCTAACGTTCCTTGGCAAAAACATGGTCTACACAAGACAGCCCAGTCAAATCCTGAGAGTGTCCAATGCTGGGGAATCCACCACTTCCCTCAGGAGATAATTGTTGTCATTGTGAAAAGTGTTCTCCTGTGTCCAACTGAGATCTCCCCAAGAGTAACCTGTAGCTATGACCCCTTGTCTTTCCCATGTGACTCCTTGGAAAGAAGGGAAATACCCATCTTCTTGTTATCAAACATAGGTTATGAAATGCTTTGGATGCACAAAGGAAGTTGTAATTTGTCTTTCTCAGCCAGTTTGCTCCCTTTTACTGTAACACAGAGGGTGCTGAATAGGCTCTTCTGTGCAGTCTGTCTGACTGCCTTTCTACTTTTGTCCAGAAGTGGATGTGAGGCGGTTCAAGGTGCTTCACCTAGTTTGGTTAGGAAACGTTCAAAGTTACTTAAAACATTTTACGGTCACACATTTATGATCTGCATGTGATCGACCTGAGACAGCACTGAGAACACAGAGTCCTCTTGGCTGGAGGTGCACTGGCAGCAGCCCAGCCTCGCCTGGTTTCCTTGGGAGGGTCATCAGAGGAGCTGATTGTGACTGATTCAGTGGCAGTTAGGTGGCTGTCATGAACCTTGTGGTTGGTGTACAGCCTCACCTGCCAGCAGCAGGGGTGGAAGAAGGACTCCATGAACAGGGGATGTAGAGGGAGCAGGCAGAGGGGGCAATGTCTCCTTGTATACCTGGGAAAACCAGCATGCAGGTGCTCGGTGAGCTGGAGAGGCTCTCCCAGGAGCTGGCAGACAGCAGCAGTGCCCAAGTGCTTGGTGCCCTGCAGCCACACTCTGTCTGATGGCCCCATTTGAACGCCCAAATACCCTTGTTGTCAGTGCTCCTCCCCAGGAACCACCTGGTGCCTCGGCTGGCATCTTCCCTGCATGTTCTGACAACTTTGTGGACGTGCAAACCACCACTGGCCTCTTCTCTCTGGGGAGGTTCCTTCTGCCTTTGCTGTTTCTGGCATACTGCTGTGGGGTGGGATGGAGCTGGAGATGCAGGGATCGTTCCACGGGGGCGGCTGGCATCCGTGTGGCCCTCTTCCCGTGGGTAGAGAGCACAAGGTTTGCTCTTTCCCCTTAATTCCCCAGTGTCCTTCCCCACCCTTCACAGCCCCTGGCTGTCCACATCCACCCAAGGGTGAGCACAGGGCCACGTTACTGATGGCCAGGTTGACACCAGCAGTTAACCAGCCTTGCCCGCCCAGCACCAGCGGCTGTCTGCACTGGCAGCGTGGGGAGAGGTCTCGACATCTGCTTGTGCAGGAGTGGTTTTGAAGGGAAGCATTGTGTGTTTTCCGCGGCAGTTCCCATGCGGAGGTGATGAAAAGTGTGTGTTTTGGCAAATCTTTTGTTTTATTGTGGTGGCTTGCAGCGGGGCAGCTCCAAGCAGCCGCTGCCTCTTTGACAAAGCACCAGAGGATTCTGTTAAAAAGTTGTGTTTAGTAATTGTAGTCGTCGTGTCAGACCATAACTGACTCGGAGCTGAAGGATTTTTGCGAGATGAGTAGCTATGCCAGCAGGGACCCAAGTCTCCTGGGCCAGCCGCGCTCTCATTAAGATTTGCCGCTAGCCGTGGCGGTGTTCGGCAAGTATGTGACGTGCATGCTGTTATTGTATGCTTGGCTTGTCAGCCTGCAGCTTTCTGACACTCACTTATGTCACTCTTTATTCAGAGACGAAGAAGCTTTTGATAATTTGACAAGACAAGCTCTTAAACGATCTAGGTCATGGCCTTCACTGTCTGTGATTGTGAACATATTTCCTGAAAGCCCTGTCACTCATCACAGCTACATTTTCTCCCGGGGAGCCGCGGGCCCGTCCCGGTCTCCTGTCAGCGCGTGCATTTTGGTTATTCATACGCCAAATACAGTAGTGGGGTTTTTCCTTGCCTTTCGCCGGCACTCGCATGTTAGCGGGGCTAATCCGCTCCCCCGCGCCGCGCGCCCCGCAGGGCCGCCGTCGAGGGCCCTCTCGGCGCGAGGCAGACGACCGGCCGAGGGGAGCGGAAAGGAGGAAAGGCCGCTTAGTGCCGGTTTTGTGTTTGCTCATTGTTGTGGAAATATGAGAACTGGTGGCAAGGGCCTCGTCTATTGAGCTCTCGAGTCCCGGTCTGCTGTCAGGGGCTGTTTGAGATTGAGTGTTTTATTTTCTTTGATGTTCACATCGGAGAATAGGGAAGTGGGAATTAAACAACAGATGCGTTAAGCCGTTGTTCTGGTAAAACAATAATTAGCACCTGATAAAATTCAATGTGGGTCAAAACGTGCAGCACCCAGTCTGGATTCTCCCAGTATGGCACCCTGCACTGGGTAAGCCTCGGGCACGAGTGACCGCCCTTCCACGCTGACCAGACGTGGTCAGTGGCAGCAGTGACACGGGTTTGGGGGGATCGTGGCGCAGCGCTGGCGCGGCCGAAGGTGTTGGCAGGTGTGGGGACGTGCCCCTCACCCGTGCGCTCCGTGGCCGCGCGGCGGCAGTGGCACTACCCTCTGGAGTAGGCACCTTTTGTGCTGGCACATCTAAATGCAAGTAAGGTCAGACCACTGGGGCAGGAAATAAATGCAATTTTATTTTAATGTAGTTCATCACGCTGCCATAGTAGCTGGGTACCACGAGGGCTTTTCTTTAAACGAGGGCCATTCATGGTTAAGTTCTTTTAAATAAATAAGGAAAATCGTGGGTTTGGCGGTGGTTGTGTCTGGCTATGCTCTCTTCCACAGCAAACCTCTCTGCTTCATTTGAGGAGCCAGTATTTGGTAGTAATTGTTAATCATACTTTTTGTCATTCCACGATACAAGATGCAGACAATAACCCCAAGCAGATGCAAAGTAATGCAGTTCCTGGTTAAAAGAATTGTCTCTAAAAAGCTGTTGTTTAACAGTCATCCCTCCTCGACTGTTGTACCCCACTTCATAATGGCGAGCAGTGTAATCCCAAGTCAACATCTGAATGAAGGAATATGCTTAGCCTTCGCTCACCACCTTCTTCCTTACCTTCTTTTGGTTTTTCCTCACCCTTAAAACATCCTTGAGGATAAAACCCAGCTCTGGACAGCACCACGAAGGGGCTGGGACTGTGCCTCTCCCAGGGTTTTGACAAGAGCTCTGCCAACCGTGGTTCTCACTCTGAGCTACAGATTTTTTCTCAAAGTGATGTCTTTGTGTCCAGAGCAGAAAAAAATACCCAACCAAGCAATTATTCAAAAATAAAATAATTTTGATGATGATGATGATTATTAAATAGCAGTCATGTGAGTAAAGGTCATACCACAGAGTGGCATTTTGCCAGTATAGGACAACTCATTGATTGCAATTGTTCAACCATATTAGCCTGGGCACACTGTGGTAATCGAAAACTATCCAGAACTAATGTATAAATAACTGCCTGCTACCCCTGAGCCAGACCAGCACAGCTGTCCTGCACAGCTGAAGCCTCTTCAGGTCTGAGAGAGATGCTGAGAGCTCTGGTACAATATTTTTACAGGCTACAGAGTGTTTATGTGTTGCCTCTCTGAACCCTGGCTAAGTTAGGGAAGGAGGAAAATCCTTTTGTTTGTGCTCAAAGACAGCTCGAGTGTGTTCAAACTGTCAGATCCTCGGTGAGGAATGTGATGTCCTTCACACATTTCCTTTATAGAAATATTAATATAAAACTCAAATATTTACACACAGTATTTGAGTAAGAGGAGAAATGTCGAACCATTACACAGAACAGATTGTAGATTTTTCTGCAGAAAATTATGTTACTGGTGGAATGAATAATAAATAATATCATTTCCATCACATCTGGGAAAAACACACTGTATGTGCCACAAGGTGACTGGCAAAAACTTGGATTTTATTTTGAGAGATACTGGTTGTGCTGTGGGTTTTTCTAATTAACATGCTCCATCAAAATAAAAGAAGGTAAGAATTTAGGCATGAGTGAAAAATTTTTTCTAAATCTAAGGAAATGTTAATAGTACTCATTTGCAAGTAGTCATGAGGCGTCAATGTTTGCAATTGCAGCTGCAGCACGTTGTGGAGAAGCCGTGGAATATTACATTTCTTTTTAAAGTACTTAAAATGAAGGTTGGCAAACCAAATTGCTAATTGTTCAAATGACTACAGAGCTGTTCTAATAAGAGGGTAAATGTTCTAAGGAGAAGTGAAAGCCCTCTGCTGCAGTAGCTGTGCGCCAAAATGACAAAAAGTGCCACAATTTCCGTGCCTATCGGTGGTTCAGGGGCCGTCAGAAATATTGTACATTTTGTAAAAGCATTAAGAAGCCCCTAAGAGAGTGATCTGAGCCTCAGTGACCACCAATGTGTTCTGATTTTGTTTTAAAGATCCACGTTTTCCTCTTTACCATCTCTCATGTGGCCCTCAGCTCAATTGTGTCGCTGCTGTGACTCAAAACCTGCTCTGAAAAATTTTTCTTCAAAAGGCTGCACTTAGGAGTTGGTGTGAGAATCTGGCAATTAAAAAAAACCTAAAAGTTTAAAAAAAGGCAAGGAAGTCATTGTAAAAATAGCAACATTAAAGCAATCTGTTATGGTTCTTGTTTACAACTCATCTGACATGAGGCTGCTGAGGATTATTACATGTAACAATTATATTTTGATTAGGAAAGAGATATGTACAAAAAAGAGAAAATATTTCAGTTCCTACATGAAAGGAAGGCACCTTGTGATTTAATTTCTAGAGCATTATGTAAATTTAAAATGTCAGAAAATGTAGAATTTAAATCCGCCCCTGTTTGTTTTGCAGCATTAATGCTTCCTACAGTCACGAGCACGCTGCTCTCCCAAACTTCTGCCCCTCGGAGAGAAAGGGCAGAGAGAAAACTGTTACTGGCTTTCTGACAATGGCAGGGAGTGTGTTAAACCAGTGTAAAATTCAATTAAACTGTCTAGCCGGGTTTTTGAAGCTGAAATGCAGACCCTTTCAGTTAAGCTTCTTATTTTCCTGTGACCGACACCAGTGGATACTGTGTTATGCCAAAACCAACAGGCTGTAAAGCACCTTGTTTCATGCTCCTAGCTGATCAATATTTTTATTTTCCAGGCTTGCCCAGAAATATGGAGGCAGTATCACCTAACAGTAAGTAGAAACACCTTTTTTATTTTCTTCTACACCCAACCTATTTACTCCTCTGTGAACTGCTGACCATAAAATATAGACAAGCATCTTCTCTGAGAAGATAATAAACATCTGAAGAGTTTTTGAACTGAAGAAGGCGATGAAACACTATCACTTTTTTTAAGCATCTTTAAAACTTCTCATTTCATTTTAATACTGTAATAATTAAATTAGTGCCTTGCCTCTCTTCTCTCAGTGACCACATTTACACATAGAAAGAGTGTTAAGTTTTAAGTTGGGATGCATAGCAGAAGCAGTAATCCCATCTCAGATATCCCAGATGCTGGCAATTAGTCACTCTGTGTGACAAAGCTTGCTTCTTAGATGAGTGAAATAAAACTCAGTTAGAGTGGAGACATGAATTTGAGGAAAAACACCTCATAAACTTTTGCAGATAATTTATAATTAGTCAGGATATAGCTGTGACTGCTTCTTTGGCCTGCCTTAGTTGATCTTTAATTTCCGAAACAAGAAAATAAAACTTTGTGAAGCTGTACCAGTTTATTGCTTAAGATTTTTCCTCATATGTAAAATAGATATAAAAATAAAACAAAATGCATATACATTTGGTTAATATTGAAACTGGTACAGTATTTAACAAGTAAAAACAAATTCTGGGATTGGTGTCACAGTTCTCGAATTTATTAATTTCTAAAATTGTCAAACATAAAAACATCTTTAAAAATCAGGGTTTTGTTGTTTCTCTGAACTTTTGCTGTTGTTGCTCCCCAGATCGGCCTCACACGTATTTCACTGTTACAGATAATTAACCCCTGTTCTCTGCTCTAAACAAAGTAGAAAAGTTTCGCCACTACTTTTCTGTTTGGATCTTTGGCTTTTTCTCTGGAGCAGTATATGGGATGTGCTTTATAATTTGTGCCTTCACCTCTTCATGGAAGTGAAATGCTCTTTTTTCTCCTTTTTTGCTTCAAAATTCAATGAATAGGAGAAATCTGCACTTAAAACCTCTCATTTGTGTTTTTGTGTATAATGATTCTAACACAAAGATCTGCCCTGGAAATCCTTCACCCTTCCTGAGAATTTACTTTTAAACAGATTTAGTAAAGACTTTTTGTTGGTTTGGTTGTTTTTAGTTTTTTTTTTAAGAAGAGCATTATGAGCAAAAGGTGCATTCACTGAGTATGCTTGTTTGTTTTATTTTTTTTTTTTTAATTGAATGAAGGAAAAAGATAAATGCTGTCTTTCATTATAATCCCTAAGGGTGCATGTAAAAACAATTTCTGAAATGTTTATGATACTTGGAACTTAATAATCAGATAGCAATATTTGGTGCAGTATCATCTTGGCTTCTGTTCTTTACTGGGATAGAAGATTTAATTTAATTTTAGTCTCACCCGCCATTGAAAATTCCTCAAATAGTGACTTGCCATCAACACTTATAAAATATTTATGTCTGTAAAAAAAAAAAGCGGGGGGTAGCTTAAACTTGACCGAGTGGTGTACTAGGGCAAAATTTGAGGCATCTTGAGGTAGAAAATTATTTCTGTGCATTTTGTAGAAAGTATTCAGGGTTTACACTTCATGCAAGGTAAAGCTAAAAAAAGTGTCAGAACAAGTTCTTGTTAGAAAATGTAGTGGTTACAAATATGGGCGCATTATTAAAAGTACCCATTTGAAAATTTTGGATGTACTTTTGGGAATATTTTGAAATGTGGTCAAATATGGACACTCAAAGATTAATTGGTATTTTGCCAGGCCCTAGCTTCTGATGAATAGCTTTGTACTTTGCAGTGAATTGCAGATTATCTGCAAATAATCCACATTTCTGACATGTGGGAAATGTTTTGCACACCTCCATTTTTTGCAAATGGAGAGTACCTTTGGCTCAAAGTTACATTAGTAGTTGGGTTAAGCCTGGAATTAAAAAACTTGTATGGTAAAAGACATGCTTGATATTTGCAATAAGTAAATTAAAAGAAACTGCATAATCTGAATTGTTTCAAAGTATTAGTCCCATCTTTTATTATTCCCTTTAAATATTCTCTTTTACACCCGAAGCAGAGCAGAAGTAAATAATGTTCTGGCAAGAAACAAAAGTTCTACATTAGAATAATGTATAATGTTTAAAAATATATATATATATATATGTTTGTAGGATTGTAACAAAAAGCCAAGGTTTTTTACTCTCATATCAGCACAGTAATATTTCACCAGAGAAATTATCTTAACATTTTCCTACTGTAGAATAAATATTTTGGTAGAAACAGGATAGCAGCATTAAGAAAAATACGACATGTTTAAAACAAAAGTGTTGTTGTGGCTGTCATGGCCCACAGAGGCTGCCCACTTGTTGGGGGCCACAGAAAAGCTTTTCCTGCACTTCAGCCGTGCATACAGCCACTGGATTTAAACTGGTTTTGGTAAACTGGTGGTGAGCATCCCACATGTAGGTACATGGACGTGCAGATAAACTCGGGAGTTCAGTTTTGTGATGATACACCCGTTTTTTGGCGCCGTTCACAGAGGGCTGTCACAGAGTTTGTCCGAGTGTCTTGTGTTCTGTAAAGTATTCTTAGTTAATTTCTGTGAATGCTGGTGAAGAACCACACGGCCTTCCACCTCTCTCCTTTATGAGGCTTTTGGTTATTTTATTCATTTTGCGGCACTTTCCTAGGAGATGGACTGCCATCTATTGACTCCTCAGAGCCCCTGCACGGCGTGCGGGGCCACTCGAACAATGACTCAATAACAAACCCATTCTGCTCTTGGGGATGGTGGTGGGGTTTGTTGACGTTGGCCATGGTGACAAATTTGAGCACATTGCAAATAATTTGTTGTATGGGCAGAAACATCTTATTCCAACCAAAACAGGCTGCCAGCGCAAGGAATCTTAGGAATAAATGGCAAAAAGGATTTTAAGTGGAATATTTTAATTTGCCTGTTGATGGAAAAAAAGATTATCATAAGGCATTCAATGACGCTTAAATCTAAGCACTGTGTGATAATCAAAGCTTTATAAGTGGTTGAAAGTAGTTTTTAAAAACTTGTTCTTTCAACTCTTTTAACCTAAATTATTCTGAAAAAAACCCCCAATCAAAGTCAGCAGAAAAATCCAGCTCCCACTGTGGTTTAAAATAATATTTAATAACCTCTTTAAGACGGTGATTTAAAACTTTTATACGTCATTTTTGTCATGACTGTGCTCTGTATTTCTCCTGTTATCAGAGAAGGACAATTATATTTGTCAAAATATATTTCAAGTTTTTATTCATGTAGGTATTTAATTGCAGTAAATTTGTTCATACCCTCTAGTGTTTATCAAACGGGTTATTGTCAATCAAATAATAGGACAAAGACTTCTTTGACAGATACAGGATGAACAGTTTTGATGGTAGCTTGCTGGAGTGTCAGTGATGATATGTGTGATTTTTGGGGGCCCAGGGCATTTGGAGGCCTTGTTGAGCTCTTTGTTCTGGGTTATGAGGAAGCTTAGCTTATAACTCTCACTTCCTGAGTGCCGGGTGCTCCACAAACTGAGAGAAACACGGCCCGTGTTCCACAAGACATGCCATCACATCCCCTCTCCACCGTAAGGATACAGGGGTGTGCACAGCAGTGTTTTTTCACCCTCAGAGCACTTGGCTCTTTCTCATTCCCTTTCTCTTGTCTCTTCAGATTTGAGTTATAAATGTAGTGATAGTTATTATGTATTTTGACTGGAGGCCAGGTTATAGCCCTCTGACAAACAAAGAAGATAAACCCCAAAGAACGCTAAAAAAAAATCAGTGGAAAAACTTGTGAGAAGGCACCCAATGATTTTCTTTCGTTTGTTTCAGTTTTGCAGTTTATTCTTTCAAAAATACAGTATTTCCCTTCAAGTTTGACCTGCTGCCCGTGCACCCTGCCGTGTGCCCGGGGGCAGCTGCTGTCCTCAGTGGGTCCAGGCTCGGGAGGGGCAGAGCCGGGGGTCCGCTGCAACCCCACAGTGACACATCCCGTGGTGGGCAGCCCTTCTCCCCTCTGCTGCTGCTGTCGCCAGCCCGGGGGTCGGAGCTGGGGTTCTGGGGAGCACCGTGGGCTGGGGTGCCCGTGCCCGACCGGCGGCTGGGGCCTCACTCCCCGCCCGTGGGTTGCGGTGGCTTCATGGCCCGCGCGGCCCAGTGAAGCTGCTGCCAGTGGTAGTGTTTCCACGCAGCAGATGACATCACCAGGGAGAAAAAGAGGAAATTTATTTATTTTTGGTGCCTAGAGATCCTGTTTTGCTCTCGGTGTGAAGTTGCACTTCTGCCAGGAGTCCCCGAAGCGTCGCCCGGACTCCCCGCAGTGCGTGGCAGTGCTGGTGGGGCCTCGGTGTGTTCTGGTGTTCTGGTGTCAGATGGAGAACGTGCTGGCTGCAGATCTCACCACATCTGCGTTGCCAGTGGCACACAGGCTTGTGCCACACAGGAATGGATGTGGCCCGTTCAGCCCAGGGTCAGGATAAGGATACCACAGTCAAACAGGAATGAACTCTGCAAGTGTTAGAGCCTTCTTCAGTAAATATCAACTGAGTAAAGAAATTCTGTCCCTAAAATGGGCAGAGCAAGTTTTTTGTTTTCCTGAAGTGTTTCTTGGTGGTGTTGTGTGTGTTAAAACATAAATCTCACAGGGACCAGGTGGTTTCTTTCTGTAGGGATTGCTCATTTTTAACAACCCCTTCCTGGCCTGGTGCCGCTCCAGCCAGCCACGCTGACTCCATCCCCTGTGCCCTGCCTTCACCAGCCTTGGCTGTGTGAAATCTCCCAGGTCAAGATGGCCACCAACAGAGTTTTAGAACCATCGGAATTTTTAATTAGCACAAGCTATCATTTAGCACACTTTTTGACAGTTACTTAATCTTACTTTTAATCCGCTTGCATAAAGGAAGGTGCACCAGGAACTGGCTGATTTTGGCCCTGTGTATGAAGGACACGAAGGGGCAATGTGTCTTTTGTGTTTAAATTTTGCGCTCAGATTTCTTTGTGTGCATTATTAAAATTCCTCGTGGCCTGCTACATTTTTTTTCTGAAATGAAAATGTAAGCCGTATCCCTGAAAGTCAATTTCTATCTGTTACAGTGTGACTTCCAGAAAGGGAAAATTAAAAATAATACAACCCTGGCAAAAGATATTTAAACTTGAGAGAGGGTATTTGGTTTCCAGAGATTTTTTTTTTAGGTGTTTAGCGGTGAGGCAAGGGACGGGTTTAGGAGTATTTTTGGGAGGAGGTTAATCCCTGGCTTCCTCGCAGCTGTGACTGCGACATGGCCGCAGGGCTGGCTCCGCTGGCCGTGACACAAAGCCACAGACCATGGGATCAGCATGCTCCTCTGGAATGCTTCAGCCCCTGGCCAGTTCCTCTCCAGGTGTTTCAAGGCTGTTTCTCCTAACTCGAGTAAAAACACCAGTCTGTTTATGAAATAGACCATGTATTTCTCATGCTTTGGACTCCCACAGTGGGCCGTCATGTGCCATTGCCTCAGTATCCATTCAGCAGGGTATTTTACAGGGAAGGTAACTCACAGTTCCCAGGGATATGGATTTAGGGTAAAGATGGCTCTGGCTCTTGTGTGTTTTGGGGTGGCATGAACACCTGGAGAATGACACACACCTGCCTCGGAGGTGCTTGGGTTCGTGAAGATTTTCTACCCTTCGAGAGGGTGCTTGCCCTGTTAGCCGGGGGAGAAGCTGGGGCAGAGCTTGGCCTGCAACAGGCAGATATTTTGGTTTTAAACTCTCTGTGTTGTCCAAACCTGGGCCCTCTTGCAAGTGTCAGAGATGCTCCTGATATGCTGCCAACCCTGCACAGCTGTCCTGGAGAAAGCCAGCAGGTCAGAGGGGGTCGGTGTGCTCGGCAGAGGGATTTTACTGTTTATTTTCCCTTACTAATTATAATTTGCTATATTGCCATTCTCTTTCAAGTTTCAGATATTTTTTGAGGCTCTCAGAAACCTAAACCCCAAATCTTTTCCTATTGCAAAGGAATCATATTTCACAAAAGATATTCTTTCTGATAGCTTTTTTATCCCTAGAAAACAAAGTGAGTTTCAGGTCCTGAAATAACTGTTAAGTTTAGGAGTTCAAAGCATATGCTATAGCCTTCAGTACAAAAGCACGCTAGCTAAGAGTTCTTTCCCAATTTTCATTTGAAAGGTGTATTTAAATTATGATGGGGCAAAGAAGTAGCTTTAATAACCCTGTATAAATTTTCTGCATGGACCTGAGTGGACTTTTCGGGTGGGATGCAGAATCTTCCCGCAGCATGGGCATCTCCTGCTGCTTACCTTCATCCTGTAATAACCGTAGTAGGAAGTGTCCTGCTTTCTCTAACCTTTATCTGCCCCGTGCTCCTCTGCACACCTGGTCCCTAGAAAACAAAATATGAGGTGCTTTTAAATCGAGGTTTAAAGACAGATTACATCTTGGCCAAAAATTGCAATTTTGTGTATTTCTGGAAGCAGTCTGGGAGTGGCGAAAAACTAGAATAGAAAGCTTGGCTGACTGAACATTTCTCTGATTTTGGGGTTCCAAATGACATCACTGTGGTGTTTGTCTTGGAGAGCAGCATCCCTCAGAGAACCCCGACTTCAGCACGGGTGTTGCAGCAGTGTCAAGAACCGTGTTTGCTGCAAGAGCAGTGTCTTTCATATCTGACTTTGAAAGGGAAAGGGAGAAGAGCAGGAGATGGAAATTAATGTATTTTACTGTTTTAGATCTCTGGTTAGCTAACCCCTGCATGCCTCGGATGTTCTTTGTGCAGTACCTGACATTTGGTGATGTGTGTCCCTCCAGCCCAGCACACCCCAAAAGCAGAGATGTTTGGGTTATTTTTGTGATACACCAAAGCTGTTGGGTGAGTGGTTAATTAATCAAACAGAATAATCAGGGAAGGTTTGCTGCTGAAATATTTCCCCTTCATGTACTCAACCACAGTTCTCTTAAGGGAAAGGATTAAGATTTTTTTTTTCTTTAATGCTTACAAATTCAGTTTAAAAATTTCCTCTCTTTCCTTTAGTTTGAAAAGGTGAACTTACAGAAGCATTTCAATTATTATTATTATTTCAAGTATTAACCATCTAAATAAGGAAGATAGAATTTTCAAGCTAGAATGAGGTTTCCAATGCATTTTAAAAATATTTGAGAAAAAAAAAACTCTGTGCCCTCTTTCTGCAGTCAGTGCTATGTAGTCATATTAAAGTTCCTGGATTCTGAGAATTCCTCCAGAATTTTTCCAAACCTGATACGAAGGTATCTTTTTTAAGTTTTGTTAGAACTTTGAACTGGTTTCAAAATTCTGTAGGAAACCAAAAATGATCTGCAAATTTAACAGACATTTTAAAATGTGAAAAAATCACAGTTGCACATAATACACATAAATGCCATAAAATGGATTTTGGTGCATTTTCGTGTTGCAAAGTTGAAAAAAAGTGTAAGAAGTCAGTAAATCTGTTTGCACTGCATAGTTCATCTTGCTGGTGAATCATGTGTTGGAGCAGCCCAGAGCTCATGCCGGTAAGACAGTAACTTCCTCAAGTTATGCTCGATCATGTTAATAATCTACGGATTAGGATTCCCTAAAAATATTCACTGATTTAATTCCAAGAGGGTCTATCATGTCAATGATATTAATACATCTTGTTAGGTCCTGTCATGTGTATAGAAAAGTTTCTATCCCCATGACAGAATTATCCTGATTTTGATTTCACATGTTGAAGAATCAAGTATAAAGGGAATTAAAGGAGCCGAGGGCCCGCACGGAGCGGTGAGGAACACGGAGCCATGAGCAGTGCTCACAGGGAAGCCTCAGAAGTGTGTGTGAGTTGCACTGCATGCTGTGCCACCCACCGAGGGCCACAGAAGGAGGCATCCCATGGAATTTTTGGCTACAGGAGAATGAAGTGGGGCATTCGGTTTCGACTCTTTTTTGAATGTTGAATTTGGGTTAAATTAACATTTGACAAACACACCCCAAAAGCCATGAAAGCGACTCTGAGATGGGCAGAGGTAGCCCCCCCATGAAGGAATGGACACCCCAATCTCTGTCTGGCAAGACCAGGCCCCTTGGGGTCTGCACAGCGCAGTATTGCCCAGTGTGGGGTGGTCAGGTGGTGAGGAAGAAGCATTATTTTTACATCAGAGCAAGTGAGGAATTCGCAAGGGAAGGACAGGTAGTGCCTGGTTCAGAGTTTCTCACAGTTGTTTCCAAAAGTGGATTGTCTTCTTTTTTTTTNTTTTCAAAAAGTTGTTTTTTTTTTTTTTTTTTTTTTTTTTTTGCTTTTTTCTTTTTCCTCCCCTCAAACTTGTAGTTTCTCCACCTGTAGTCTCTGCTCAGAGACTTGCAGCCAACAGAAAGTATTTTTCTGTTGTTTCTTAACTATGCAGTTAATTCTGTTTATAAAGAATTTTTATAACTTCTTTTGGCCCTTAAAAAATGCAGTGGGGAGCACCCGTGCAGGAGTACAGACACTGGAGGGTTTCTGTGGACTATGCAATAACCCTGAAATATCTCCTCCTTTAAAATCAATTGCCCTGGATTTGCATGAGATACCCAGTTTCTGTCTGAGTTGTTTTGATGCCAGATGAGAGCTGGTTAAATTCATTCTGATTTTCTAGTAGTAGCATCAGGAGGGAAAAAGAGGAAAATGAGTGCACTGAGATACTCAAAAGTTGGTCTGGAGGAAACTGTTTTGGTCTACAGCGTATTTACATGGTGTGAGAGAGCAGAAACCTGAAATGCTTTGATCCAGTTTTAGACACTGTATAACATTCAGTCCCAAGTCATATTAAAGTAAAAACTTCATGGAATTGAAAACAATTTTTAAAAACAGGTGTGCAAAAAGGACATGGAGAAGCTTTTGTTTGTCAGTGATTGTATACAAGCTGTCACTCTTTTCTGCAAGGACGTATTTGGGATGAATGTGACTCATCATGAATCTAGGTGCAAATGACTGATTTTGCTGAATATATATGATGCTCTTTAATTGAGAACACATGAAAAAACTTATGAGGAAATGGGTAAATATTAACACGTGCATTTGGCATGTTGGTAGCCTAAGGAAAGTGCTTCTGTGAAATTGTCTGTTAGTGAAGGATGCTGCAGGCTGAAGCCCAGCTGCTGGGGAGTTTAAAGGGAAAAGGTTCAATTATTATCTATTTTAAATGTACCCCAAAACTCACTTGTAGCAAACTGATGCACTGCTCACTGGGCATCTCATATTTTTCAGCAACACTAAAAATTTTCCCATGTTTACTTCCATTTTAACTGTGATCAGAAATCACTTCCAAAAAAATATTTATTAAGAATTGATTTATCAAGAAATATCTAATAGGAATGCTCTCCTAAGAAAGTTATTCAGATGTGGTACTTTCTCCTTTTGGGTCCAATGGTGAGGGATGATCAGTAGACAACATAAAGGTTAAAGAGAGAGAAAGGAAGCTGTAAATCATCCAGAATGACAGTAAAAATTAAAACCTTGGGGTTTTTCAGGCTCCCCCGTGTATTAGCTAATAAATATAACTGTGCTTTAGTTCTGTTCATCTTCTGATTTTACAGGCTTTGCAAATGTTTGTTTTCAGATTAATGTATAAATGTATGTGTAACTATGCATACGCTTAGCGCGGGGGCAGCCGGTGCCGTGCCCGGGCAGATATATAGATATATAGAGATATATATAAACATTTGGCCAATCCCCTAATAAACATTCAAATAAAATATACATGTCCCAGTGCATGAGTCTCCTCCTCCTCTTCCTCCTCCTCCTCCTCCTCCTCCTCTTCCTCC
>VZTJ01000579.1:51520-65309 GCA_013397795.1 Orthonyx spaldingii | reverse complement strand
TCCTCCTCCTCCTCTTCCTCCTCCACCTCCTTCTCCTTCTTCTCCTCCTCCTTCTTCTCCGCACAGTCTCTCCCCACCTCCCCCACCCCACTTCAAAGCTTGTGGTCCTTTCTCCATCCGTGTACTAAAAGGTTTCTTTGTGAGCCAGGCCATTTGTCCGTCATTGTCTGGGGCCCAAACGGTGGTAAAATACCCTGTCACCGATCTGGAGCACGGTGAATGGCAGCTTCTCTCCGGACAATTGGCGGCGGTGCCGAGAAATATTCCTGAGAGGATTATTTAACCTTTCAATTTAGGGGGCACAAAGCCCGGCTGATTAATGAACTTTCTGATGGGCGCCGATAAGCGGATCTATTTCTTTATTTCCTCCAAAAGTGATTCCTTCTCCTGTCCCATATTACTATAATCTTAAACATAAAATGTGGCAAATAGATTAAAAAACAGCACTAAAGAGTTTATCTGGCTAGCAAACTGAAGGAGCTAAATTAAAATTGGTAATGAAAGCAGTGGCTGAGCCCTGTATATGGTTTTTAAATGCGCTGTGTATTTTGAAGAGACTTATTCTCCAGCCTGCCTGGTAATGACTGCTTTGGGTGCGCGGTCTGGGTCCAGCTTCTGTTATCCCCCCCAAAAAATGAGTTGTGTTATCTGGATGACTGCAGACACATATGCATCCCCCTTTCTCACTGCATGGGCAGACAAGGTCGATAGCATTACAAGGTATTTGTGGCAGTGCTTGTTTCAGTTTTCAGAGCTGCCAGTTTTCAGCCAGATTTGAATTACAAAAGAAGAAGCTGGCATGAAAATTGAAAGGGTTTATCGGCTAGTCTGAAGCCTCATAGCACATTCCTTATTTATGCAGTCCATTTGCACCAGGAAATGTAAAAAGGAAATACATTTTAAAAATAAGGTCATAAAGACCCAGATATGTTTAAGATGGCAAATAAAATATAGATACCTATAATATCTTTCCAGGAAACGATTTCACTTAATGTTGCACATTACTTCGGAGGAGCATTTATGTTACTGTCATAAATTTGTGCGTTTGTGTCACCATACAGATAGTCCCCAGGGATTAGGTAGGAAGTGTTTGCTAACTTACTTTAAAATTAAAATAGAAGGGGAGATAGGTTTGTAGTTTGAGAGCCACATCAGGAATAGTTGGAGTTTAATGCGCCATCCTTTTTAAATAACGTTTTGCATTCCCTGTAAAATTAGCCATGGACGGCTAGAGAGATGCCACCACCTTTGGAGAAAATTGGGATGCCTTTTAAACCATGAAGATTTTGAGGCATTCAGGGATTGTATTGTTATCCTCACTATCTTGCATACATTCATTTTCTCCATGAACTTGAGGGGTTTTTGTCTGTTTCTTAGGGAAGACTTTTTGAATTAATATTTTAGGGTTTTCTCTTCAGCCTGCAAGAGTATTAAAAGATTGCATTCATTTATTTCAAATATATAATATTGTACTTTTTGTCTCTCCCTTTAGCATTTTCACACAGTCGATTGTAGATGCTATTTGCAACTGTTTAAAATGCACTGTAGAAATGTCTTATTTCTGTAGAAAAAGATCACTTCACAGTGCTCATACTGTGGATCGGGCAAGTTAAATTTCTTCCTCTGGGAAAGGTTTTGGTCTCCCAGACTGTAGAATCAAAAAATTAAATTTTATTCATTAACTGGTAATTTAACGTGTATCATGGCTGTTAAAAAAAAAAAAAAAAAAAAAAGCCCTAAAAGCTGAGCGAGATCACTTTTTTCTTGGCTATTTCACTGTGTTTTGGTGATGTCCAAAGCTGTGGGAAGAATGTCATGAGCACATTTAGTAAAGTGTAATTTGTGGGAAGATGCTCAGGTGAGACCTCCACAACTCCTGTGGGAAGAGAAAGGTTTTTTAGATAGCTGAAAAAACCGAAATAAAATTCAGTGAAGAAATTTGTGATTGTTTGGAGTTTAGGGGGATTAAAAGTCAAAATACTAAATTTGTATGTTTCTTGTTTATTAGCATGCACCAAGCTCAGTGTGTTTCTGTCATGAATTTTCATAAGGATTTTTACTACGTAGCATGTGTGGCTTAATGATGCAATCACCTGATAGACTGGGAAGACTCCAAAGGAGACGTTCCGGTCTGTTGTGTACATAATACTTGTTTCAAAAATCTGCCTAATTAAGGAATTACCCAATGGAATGCAAGTCTACTGGGTGCATGACACGGTTAAAGAAAATAACAACAACAAAAACCCTAGGTATAATTACAATATTACATGACACTTTATATTGGCAATTTTGAATATAAGGGAACGATGCTAACCTGCCATTGTTGCAGCTGGCATGCAAGTATATTATGGTAATTTATAGGGGAAAGCAAATGTATATTTTTCTGTGATAGAGCTGCTCTGATCTTTTCTCTGCCCAGCTCCAGCCCGCAGCCACAGCGCGTAATGATTCACTCAATGATTGTCTTTCAGTGGCTCAAGGAAGTAGTGAACGTTGCTGCTAATGAGTTTTACTCCCAGAATTGTGCCATGTTGGTCTTACTGCATTGCAAACATCAGCCTTGGTGGTTTGCAAAGCTTGTGCTTGACTGTGGTGGACAAAGTGGTGGAAAGAGTGAAATTATTCCCTCGCAGTCTCAGAGTTGTCGAAACTGATGCTGGATGTAAGCAGCAAAAAGCACCTGAGTGCAAGGCCTTTGTCAGGCAGGGTGTGAGCTGGTGGGTGCTGGTGGATCAACAGTTAATGACCTTGGTTCCAACAAGTACGAGGCTCTGGGAACTACTCTGAATTTGATTTATTTGCCAGAGTGGCTTTCACTGGTGCAGGAGTAGGGTGGAAAGCTTTCCCTGTGCCAGGTTTTGGGTCCAGTGCCTCTCTGTGCCTTGCAAGAGGTCACCCTGCACAGGCTGGGCTCGGCAGATCACACAACGTGTCACACCCTGCACGTCACACTGGACGTCACACCCTGCACGTCACATCACACGTCACACTGTCCTGCGTCGGTTCCGGCACAGCCTGCAGAGGTGCACTGGCCCAACAGGGGCACTTTGGGTTGCACAAAGGGGTCTGGCCTCTACTCCTCCCCACCAGTTATGTCCGTGCAGCACATAGGAGGGAGAGCAGGGAGACACGCAAAAATAAAGGTCAGATGATTTTCCTTAATTAGTGAGATTTAGCCAGATTGCGGCTCCTAAGTAGCAATGAGCTTTGTAAAAGGAAGCCCTGGTCGGATCAAAGTCAGTACAGATAAGGGGAGCTCAAGGTCACCGAGGGAGCTGCCCAGCAGGGCCATTTGCATAAAAAATTACTGTCAGAAATAGGCCAGAGAGGCAGCCCTGGCATTTTGATCTCTTGGCCTTTGTCATGGAGATTCCTGGTTCAGAAGGGAGGAAGGCCAGTGTCCCAGATAATGATTAACTGTTTTAATGGCATTCATTCATTCATTCTGCACTAACTACTCATGCAGAAAAAAGGGTTATGTAAAATGACATTAGAAGAAAAATCATTTGTAATCGTTGCATCAGGCTGCACTTTGAGGAGACATTAGGAGTAAATCCATGGCGTGGTAGGCTTATGCTTTATCTTCTGATATTTACTGAGTTTACTGGTGCATGAAAAGCTTTCAGCAAGAATAGCAGATGGGATGGACCTTTCATAGGTAATGCTATCTACCAGGTTATTACTTCTATATATTGATAGTGAAGTAATCTCCAAGATATCACCCTACAAATATAGATTATTTAAATGTTTTTAACAAAAAAAACCCCTATAACATAAAGAAGCTATGTTGATGAATAGTTTATTTTGTACCCGTATGGCTAAATCTTTAGATGTTTTTTAAGCCTTAAATAATAAGAAAACAGAGGGTTTATATCATGCAGGTTTCCTTTTTCATTGGCTTGGGAGAGGAGTAAAGTTATGTGGAGCTGTAATCTGCAAGTGTTCAGTTTAATTTTTTCCTTAAATATGACCTTTTGAGTTAGCTAAATAAAAGCAAACAGGGCAGGGGAGCTGCCCTGGGAGGGGGAGGACAGGGTGCTGGGATGGGTGTGAGCCTGAAGGACTCCCATGCTGGAGGGAAGCCCCTGTGTCTGCTCATGCCCAGTTTTTGGTGTGGGGGCCTACGGTAAGACAAGGCCACTACACGGCTGCTCCTCAAGGAACTTAGATTTTCTGTAAAAAGTGTTGAGAACTGGGTGCAAATTTTGCTAGTTTCAGTTTTAGAACACTAACGATGGCCAAAACCATCATTATTTTCATTGGAGAATGTCATTCCGTAGGTGAAGGTGTCAGGCTCTTCAATTTTAGCACATCTTGGAATGTGAAGGATCATGTGACTGAAGTAAACTGGTTTTTGTAACTACGTGATATCATCACACTGCACTTTGCAAAGCCCAGAAATGGTGTGATTGTTCCTTCTCAGAAGGTCTTCGTGTTTTGTTTTAATGCCCAGCTGGCAGGAAGCAGAGTGGTGCCGTGGTGCTCCTGGTTTGATCGGTGACAGCTACCTTGTGCTCACATTCCGAGGGCAGAGCTCTGCTGCAGAGAGGAATGGGCGGAAGGAACCCTCTGTGGCAGAATCCCTGTGTGGCATCACCCTTGAAAAGAAATTTAATACAAGCAAGGGTCTACATGTTGGGAAGGCAGAGGAAGGTGTCGTTCGCAGGGTTATCACTGCTCTTCAGCAGCCCTGTGCAAGGCGGAGGTGATTTTTGGGAATGCTCCTCATGCCAAAATCTAACCAGAATAATGGTGATTGATCCAGTAAACAAACCATAGAGATTTTTCCCCAAGGGGATGACACAAGTGTTTGCATTTTAGTTTGTTGGTTTTTATTTCCTTGTCTCGTCTGTGTATTTATGATAAAAGAATACGTGAAAAACGGAGCCAGCTTCGTGTGTCACTTGCACACTGCTGTTAGCTGGAGAGCTCTTGCTGTGAGACATGGATGAGAAATACACAAATTGCTTTATAGGTGGTAGTTTTTCCCGTTCCCTGTTTCCCCACCTTTTGTCACAAATCACTGTTGGATGTGTCACTCTCCCTAGTCTTCCTTCAGGCCCCTCCTGGTGCGTGGATGTGAGCTGAGGAACATGACTCCGAAACACGCATTTAAACCCGGGGCTGGGGAGTTCACAATAAGGTGACCCTGCAAGTGTGATCAGATTCATAAAGAACGGCATTGGAAGGTTCCTCTTGTTCCTGCCTATTTTACAAACACTGCTGTCATTCTTCTGGAGGCTCTGACAGAGAGCACAGTGGCTCCCACAGTGGAAGAGCGCAGAGATACACATTTAAAGAAAAAAGCCATTCCTGCAATGAGCTTTGCCAATTACTACTGTTTTCTTTGAAATTTGGGCCACTCTTCCGTGCTCCTTTAGCCCCAGAGAGAAGGAAACATGCAGAATATGATAAGGTCGCTCTTAACTTCCACTGCTCTTGGGCCAGGATTCCTGCATCCCATGTTAGTTGTGGTGCCTGCTCATGCTGGTGCATTGTGGCATCCAGTCTGTGCCATGGACTATGGGACTGGTCTCCCATTCTCTCCGTGGGTCATGGCATTGTGCCTCTCCAGCTGCATCTGAGGGCTGCTTTGAGAGAGGAGGGGCTGGGACACAAGGAGGAGGGAGAGAGAGAAATCAGCAGCTTGCATTCAGAGCTGAAATAACACAGCCTGGTAGAGAAGGTGCCAGCGATGCCTCTTCCCACCTCATTTGTGATGCTCAGGCTGAACCTTGCTCTACAAAATTACAGTAACGTGAGCCCCTTGCTGCTTTTTCAAACTTAATATTCCAACAGCAAGCAGGAGTGTATTGATCTAAGCTTAATAAAACTATATTTATGTAATTTTAATTTATTTTCAGTTCAGCATTCGGAATACCTCCAGACTTAATTCTTGCCCATTTCCATCTTCCAGACAAAGCCAGGACCCATCAAGGCAGCCAGTTCCCACTCAGATCGCTCCATGTCCGTGTACTGCTACAACTGCTCCCGAAAAGGACACTTTGGATACGTAAGTCTTGGCACTCTGCCCTGGGGTGGTGTGTGTGTGTGGTTGGAGGAGAGAGCTGGAAGAGCCAATCTGGTGTGTGACACGAGAGGAGTGTGACCACAGTGCCGCTGTGGTCGGTGGAAGCCAATGTATAAAGGGATCTCACCCATCTAATTTAAAGATAGGGAGGAAAGTAAAAGTTTCTATCTATCCTTGGCTGGTTCATTGATTTGAGACTGCCTGAGAGAGAGAATATTCATTGGAAAACAGTTGCTGAATACAAGTTTTTTTTTTCCTTTCTTTTTATCCCATTAGTGCCTCACTGCCACGTTCAACATCACGTCAAATTTTTCACCACCATCAGCCCAACTATTTGAGGGCTGTTCTGGGAATTTTCTATTTCTGCCTGCTTGTGGTGATCCTTATTTGTAGTTTCCTAGTTTAGTTGAATATCTGAACTATGTTTGGCATCTTCCTTCTGCAAGGTGCAGCCTGGTAAAGGAGACATCGTGAGCCTTAAGTGGCTTCAGTAAAAACAGGAGATGTGCTGCATCTTCCAGGGTGTTTTGGTGATATTTATCACACTTTTCAGTGCCTGTCATAAGTTCAGCTCTGTACCTGCAAATACTAACACAAAACAAAGAATAGGGTTTTTTCTCTTATGGAATAAATGCAGGAGCCACAAATATTCTAGAAAATGAATGTTAATCATGCGTTGGATGCGTTTAGTTTATTTTTCCTGTGGCTTAGAAACAGCAAATTGCTAGCAAATTCCTCCCTTCCCTTCTGCCTGCTCTTGTATGTCAGCACCTTCAACTATCCAGTATGTTTTGTTAAAAGCTTGGGCCTGTAGTTTAGTTTACTGTTATGAAACTGCCCAAAAAATGGCACTGGAGGAAGATAGACATACATGGATACAAGTAAGGTTGCTGTAAAAATAATGAGTAATTATTAGGGATGCTGTAAATTGATTATTTAAGTCATTATTAAGGCTGCTGTAAAAATAATTAGAAATTATGTGTGGGGAGCTGATAGTAAACACTTGGAAAGAAAAAGGGTAGTAACTGTATAAAATTGGAAAGGGAGGAAAGCAACTCGTGGGCATTTTATGGCTGTCAAAGTTAAGGAAGGTAAGAAAGTATTTGTAATAATGTACAAGGAACAGAAACAGCCTGAGCAATGACTGAATGAAAGGGGATAAGCCGATAGCAACACAAGAGGGCAGAGATACCAGATCTTCCCATGTGCACACCATTCCCAAAAACAGGCAAAAGACTTGCAGAAAAACTGATTCTTCACTAAATTTCAGCCAAGCAAATGCCAAAAAGAAACTGAGAAATGCAAAATACATCCAAAATGCATCTCTGACGTGCTGTGCCTCTGGAAGGGAGAGAGGAGCAGGCGGGGAGAGGGGGGGGCTAGGGTGGCCCTGAGTGGTAGCAGTAGCACATGCAGGAAAGCTGCTGGTCCCATGGTGCAGACATCAGGTGAGCCAAAGCTCCTGACAGCTCCTGGAGATTGGTGAGGCCCAGACAGCACTAGAATGGCTTCAAACTGAAAGACAGTAGAGTTAGATTAGCTGTCAGGAAGAAATTCTTCTCTGTGAGGGAGTGAGGCCCTGGCAGAGGTTGCCCAGAGAAGCTGTGGCTGCTCCTGGATTCCTGGAAGTGTCCAAGGCCAGGTTGGATGGGGCTTGGAGCATCCTGGGATAGTGCAAGGTGTCCTTGCACATGGCAGGGTTAGGATGGGATGATCTTTAAGGTCCCTTGCAAGCCAAGCCATTGTGGGATTCTGTGTTTCTATGATCTCATCAGTATCCAAGAAGAGAAAGATGATGAAGGAAAGCACAGCAGCTAAGAAGCAATTTACAAGGAGGATACAGGAGAATAAAGCATCTGTCAGTATCACATGGTACCCAGAGAAGAGGCAGAAGCATAGGAAGTGTTCCTGCTAGCCTAGCTCTCAAGACATGGATAAAACTGTGTGTACAGCAGTGAAAAACTCACATGCCTGTTCCAAGCATTTGGGAAATAGGCTGGCATGCACATGATGCCAGAGTCAGCCCCTTCCTCAACTCAACTGTCTCTTCAGGGCTCTCCCCTCTTCTGTTCCCTCTTTCTCTTCCCTGCACTGTGACGTGTGTGCACAGCAGCCTGCTGCAGGACTTGCCTTCAGTGTGTCCCCGTGAGGGAGCGGCACACGGTGACGCCATCCATCCTGGCTGTTGGCAGGCTCTGGCTCCCCATTGCTGCTCCCCTCTTTCCCAGCCCACCCACACCTTTGTCCTGCCACACCTGTGCAGGGAGCTTGGCCCTAAACGTCCCCGGTGCCAGGGCTGCCCTGCATGGCACTGTTTGCCTCTGAGGGGCAGAGCAAGTGTTGGGGTCTTGCCTGGCAGCGGGACAGCCCTGTCCCTATGGCCAATAGCTCTGTCAGCCACTCACCTGGTGTTTGTCTGTCATCACCTGGGCTTCATCATCTGTTCTGTGGGTGCTACAGGTGTGTGGTAACTGCAGGAAAACAAGACATTCCTTCTGTGTGCTCAAACAGCACCAGAGTTTCAGTGTGTGCAGGAGGGATTATGAGCTGGTAACGAAAATGTCAGTGCTGACCACATCCCCAACAAGCACAGAACAGGACCTGGAGGGCCTGGCCTGTTTCACTTCCAGCAAATCACCACTCAGCCACCTCTAGTGACATGAAATGTGTTTTGCAGGAGTGCTCAGAGAAGCGGATGCAGGGGAATATGTTCCCCAGTTCTCCCTTCGTCTACTACTACGATGATGAACACGACATCAAGAGGAGAGCCAACAGGTTAAGAAGAAAGGTGGCAGGTACGGTGTGTTCTGGGAGATCCCTCCCACCTTTCAGTTCTGTGTTTGTGCTTTTTAGAAACATTGTGGGATTATTTTAATGTGTTGGGGAAAGCTGCATGGATTTGAACAGGTAGCCTGGTGGTAGTAAAAGATCTGTGATTTTACTCATCCGTGCCTATCATGGAAATTGACTGTGTCAAAGTCACTCAGTGAGCGTTGTCAGATGTTTTAATTCTGAAAAATCTGCCAACATTAAAAATGCCATGAAATAGCAGGAAGGGGATTAAATCATGATTTGTTAAGATTCCAGCCTGATGGCAGGGAAAAACCCACAGTGAAAAAAAACTGCCAGAGATACATTTTCGTCTAACTTCATATGTAACTAAGGAGAGCTGTGATGGCTCAGGTGCCAGGTTTTAGGGTTTTTAGGTATTGAAACAATCCACTCTGCTTTCCAGACCTGCAGGAAGCTGGCCTTCTGCCGGAACAGTCTGAAACACCATTGCAGGAAGAGCAGCTCGAGGTGCACAGCCACAAGAAAAAGAGCAAACTTTGGAAAGAGCAACATGGGAAGCACAGCAAGAACAGTGAACAGCAGAAGAAGATGAAGGTGTCCCGGGCAAAGAAACCCCAAGAGGACAAGCACAGGAGGGGTGTTGAAATCCACTGCAAACCGCAGGAGGATTTCCCTCGGGGGCACAAGCAGCAGGTGTGCAAGGGCAGCAGGGTCCGGCACAAGTCCCTTTTCCAGGCATTCTCAGGCAGTAAGGCCATGTGCGTGCAGCAGCCTCTGGAAGGTGCCAAGAGGAAGAAGAAATGGAAAAAGCAGAAAAATGCTAGTCCTGACAGCAGGGACAATCTATTCCTTATAAAACAGCGGAAGAAGAAGTCCAAACAGAAATCCTGGTGATGGGGAGGTAGGCAGGTGGCACTGGCATTCGGTGGCTCTGGCTCTGCCTTCTCTCTATTCCTGTCCCTCTCTTAGCACATGAATTTGAGTCCAACCCTGACCCAGCATGCTGGGCACCACCACCCACCCCGTCCATCTCCACAGCCAGAGGGGACCGCTCGGTCTGTGTGAGCTGTCCCCGTGCCGAGCAGGACCCAGTGCTCCTGCCTGGGGAGGTCCCGGAATAGGCTGTATGTTTGTTTTCTTTGCTTGGGGGTGTGGGGGCATGCTGGGTTTGGCAGGGATTGTTTCTTCACGGGTGAGACGTGGCTCTGCTGTTGGAGCACAGCGCGTTTGGGGCCAATGCCAGGGAGACTTGGGTCAGGAGGGGCGGGGTGGAAAGCGGGACCACGGGTATGAAGCACATCCCCTCGGCCACCAGTCCTCTCCAGAGTGCAGAAGGGCATCTGGCACTTCCCTCTCCCCTGGGAGGGCAGCCAAGTCTCTGCTTTATGCTCTGGGATGCAGCAGTCGCCCACCTCAGGCTCCAGTGTGGTGCCATTGACCCACTGCCCTCAGGGCTCGGCTTTCGGGGCTCCATCCCTATCCTTACCAGCTGCTTAGCTGAGCAGGAGCGAGCAGTTGGGCGTGGAACAGAGTTCACATCTCACACTAAATCTGTCCTTATTCCTTTGGATGTGGGAGCTCTTTCTGGAGAAAAAAGAGCAGAGTATGAAGAACATACTTGGTTCCAGTCACACTGTGCTAAAATGTAATTTTTTTTAAAGACAGTTATTTTTGTACACTGGAATTCAGCATGTTTTTTAAGGTATGTAAGAATAAAATGCTTTATCAAAGGACTAACGCAAATAAAACTTTACATGAGAAATATGAAAAAAGTGGGTTTGTTCCTCATTTCCTTGCATTCCAAACATAATTGAAAACAGCACCACGTTCTCTTTCCTGAGCTGAAACTACATCACCTCTGGCAAGCGTAAAGGAAAAAAGTAATGTATTTATACCCTGCTGTTTTGAAAAGGAAATTGTCTATACCCTGCTGTTCTGTGGCGTGCTCTCCACTGTACCACTCCTTAGTGAGCAGCTGATGGTAACAGCACAGTGTCACTGAGGTGCAGGTCCTCTCCTCATGCAGCGGTCCTGCATTAAAATTGGAGAGTATTTGTACCCTGCAAGGGTATCTGGAAATGCACCCTACAAGGGGTAGGGTAGGCACTCAAGAAAAAATTGAGGACTCTCATTATGCTATTGTTACCCCATGCCAATACTCCCTAAATTCATCAGGTTTTTGTTTAACAAACTCAACAGTGAGAACACAGGTGTTCTGTGACCCTGTCATCCTGTTTCAGAAGTATTTGAGGTAGAGATACTCCTGCATGGTATTTGGGAACCTAATGTCTACCTTTTCTTCAGCATGTCCTTGGCAACAAAAATTAAATTTTGCTTAACTTCATTTATTGCTTGATTGAAAAATTCCTGATGATACTGAAAAGAAAATCAGTGTTAGCCCTATTGAAAAAATATTAAGTTAATTCCATCCTGAAAAGACTTAAAATGGAAACTGTTCCTTTCCCAGATGCTGTGTTGTACATCCCTTTTTGGTTTTGAATTCTGTGTTTCACTGGAGCAGGAGTCACCATTGGCCTTTAGGCAAACCAGCACAAACCTGGCAGACAGGGAGGAGGGTTGTTTTCAGTGATTGTTTTGGTTATCTGGCCAGCTAACTTGTCTTGAAGTGAGTGCATTTTCTGCACCTAAGAGAGGTGCCTTTACATCACCCATGTGCAGTGCCAGAGGGTGGAGCAAGCCAGAGTTCTTCCTAACCCTGGGTCCCTGGCCAGCATGGCAGGAGTCAGACCAGCCAGGAGTCCCAGCCTCTTTCTCTGATGCTCAGTGGCTTCAGACAAGAACATTTCACCTTGGACACTGCTGTGGAGTTGTTCAAACCCTGTGGTGTGCTGGAGGGCAGAGCCTGCCTGGCCTTGGGAAGGTAAAGGCAGGGAATTTAGGCAAAGTGATGTGCACAGGCACTTGGGTGAGACCCACAGAAGTCTGGCTGCAGGTTGATGGCTCCTGCCTGACACTGGCAGCACCAGACAATGCATTTGTGGTGGAACTGCCTCTGGATGTCACTCTGAATCCTGCAGGTACCCAGCCCTGCACAGCCGTTGCTCTGGTAGGTGTCTGCTGCTTGTGATTGCAGGATGGTGAGTCCAAGATGAAGGAAGCATGTTTTTCAGGACCATGGGAGGGGGAAAAAAGTGAAGTGGTGACCCTTGGAAGCAGGTGGGAGCTGGTGAGGGAATATCCTCCAGGATGTGGCTGGTGGGTGGCAGCGTTGCCACTGTGGGAAAAGAAACAAGGTCCTGCAGCGGCACATCCAGCCTGGGGCATGAATCACAGGTGTGTTTGGGTCCTGGCAGGTAACAACATCAGCTCCAGTACTGACCAGCGTCAGGCTTGGCAGAAATCTGCACCCACCAGGGCATTCAGGGGAGAACTGGCAGGTCTGGATGACGGCACCAGCAAGGAAAGAGGGACATGGACAAGGCTGGCTTGTTGCTGGAAAGCACCTGGGTAAATCAAGGTGCAACAGAAACCGGTGCCTGCAGCTCTGTCTGGCACCACTTGGAACAAAGCAGGTTGTGTCTGTCACCAGTAACCAGTGCCACCCAGCACTCCCTGTAAGGCTTCTGTCGGGCAGCTGATGGATCTTAGAGAGTTCAGCACGAGAATAAAGCAGCAGGAGACTGTTTACGTTCGGTGAGGAGGAGAGGACAAGGAAAATGGCAAAAAGGGGTGGATTTTCCAGCATCATCAATATCACCACGTCAGGTGCTGTGAAAGGGCAGTGCTGTCTTAGAATCCTGAGCCAGGCCTGGCAACTGGCGGGCTGAGTTGCTTCCATCGAGCTCCGCTCCATCCTATTAAACCGCAATGTACTTCAACCTGTCACTCCTCCCGCCTGCTTTCCCCCCTCCTTTAAAGAACTGTCATTCCTTACTCTAGAGATGCCTGGGACTGAAAAACATGCTCATCCCAGGAGAGGACGGTGTCTCGAGGTCACAGTTGATGTGCACTGGTGAGGCAGCATGAGGAAACCTACATTGCGTGAATAAATAAAGGGCCACAGCTCAGACCCAGCTCTGCAGAGGAGACAAGATGGGTGGATCAGAAGGTCAGAGTCTTGTTGGGTAATGGGGGCAAGTGTCCCAGGAGTGAAGAGGGGAGAAGGGAGTATTGGGTCCATCATTTGTTGCAGCCACTACACAGAGAGGTTGAGGAAGGAAGGAGTGCTGTGATTTGAGGTGTCTGTGTCCATGGCACACCTGTGGGAGGGAATTGGATGTGTCTTTGTGACACAGCACAGGTCTGGCTCCTCCTTGAAGCGTTCCTCTCCCTAAAAGTCTGTCTCAAAACATCAGTCTCTCTGTCCAACTGTTGTACAATCTGCAGGGGCCATCACTTAGCTATGCACGTGCAGAGCTACGCTGTACCCAACACCAGCAGTCCACGGTGACCAGGCAGGACTGTGTGCCTCGGACTGGCCTCAGTCTTCACTGGCAGACCTTGTGTCGCCCCATGTGTCACCAAGCAGCTGCTCAGGGGCACTGAGCAAACCTAAGGTTCAGTTCACCTGAGCAGGTGGACACTGACACACGAGCACCCAGCAAGGACGGGCACTGCCGTGCTGCACCTTCGAGGTGGGACTGTGGGTGACAGTGGCAGAGCAGGGTCAGTGGCAACCGACCGACCGTGGCACCACGTGGCACAGCAGCCAGTAATTGCACTTTTTTTGCATTGCAAAATGATTATTAGCACCTCGGTTCATTATCAGAGCAAATTTAATTTTTCAATGTAAAGGAGCCGGTTGTATTTATAAAGGAAAACACTGTTGATACAGCCGGAAAAAATTAATTCATGACAAATGTAAGGAAAATTAATAGTCTTTAACCAGGGCAATATTTGACTGTGTCTAATTGTGCTTTACGAGGTTTGAAAAGTCTTGGCAGAAATTCTTACAGAGGCATTTTGCACTTCTCCTGATGAAACTGCATTTAAACTTTTTTTTTT
>VZTJ01000579.1:18896-41466 GCA_013397795.1 Orthonyx spaldingii | reverse complement strand
G
The DNA here is from genome assembly GCA_013397795.1 of Orthonyx spaldingii. Classification (NCBI taxonomy): domain Eukaryota; kingdom Metazoa; phylum Chordata; class Aves; order Passeriformes; family Orthonychidae; genus Orthonyx; species Orthonyx spaldingii. The sequence goes on along the minus strand of VZTJ01000579.1, from coordinate 41,465 downwards.
AGCCGGTGCCGCGGGCCGAGCTGCTGGCGGGCGTGGCGGGGACGCGCGGGCTGCTCTGCCTGCTCTCCGACCGCATCGACCGCGAGGTGCTGGACGCGGCCGGTGCGTGCGGGACCCCCGCCTTCCCCAGCCCTGCTCCCCCCGGCCCCCGGCACAGGCACGGCAGCGTCCATCGTGTCTTACAGGGCCCGACCTGAAGGTCATCAGCACTTTGTCCGTGGGCTTCGACCACCTCGACCTGGAGGAGATCAAGAAGAGGTAACGCTGCCCCTCTCCTCCCCTGCTCTGTGCCCCGCCATCTCTGACACCCCCCAGCTCTGGCACCTCCTGCTCCAACCCTCCCCCTGCTCTGACCCTCCGTGTCTCGGTCCCTCCCCCAAGCTCTGCCTGGTGCCCCTGGTTTTGCACCCCTTCCCCCGGCACACCCCCCATCCCGCTGGGCCCTTTTGGCAGCTGGGCTCTCCCAGAGCATGGAGCTGGATGAGGTCAGCTGCCTGCACCCCTCTACTGCCGGGTCATGGCTGGGCTCACCCCAGCCCCGCTAGGGCTGGGGAGTGTTTGGGTGCTGGGGTGAGGCAAGGACAGCCTGGGGGAAGGCTGTGGCAGGAGGGCTGAGAGCCAAAGGGATGTCCCTGGGTACCTGGGACAGGCGTAGTGCTGGCAGCCAGCCTGGAGATGCCAGGGGAGCACCCCGAGGCTGCCCCAGAGCCCCGTCTGGCCTGGCAGGGGGATCCGCGTGGGGTACACCCCCGACGTCCTGACCGACGCCACCGCAGAGCTGTCCGTGGCCTTGCTGCTGTCCGCGTGCCGCCGGCTGCCGGAGGCAGCGGAGCAGGTCAAGAGGTGAGTGCCCACCGTGGGTGGCCCCAGGGCTGTGCCACATGGGCTGGCGATGAGGGGCCGAGGCCAGAGGCTCATCCAGCTCACACCGAGCACCTGGACTGGGCTCTGAACAGCTTTATGTGACATCTGTTGCTGTCCTGCTTTCTCTGCCAGTGGCGGCTGGACGACGTGGAAGCCCCTGTGGATGTGTGGATATGGCTTGTCTGACAGCACAGTGGGCATCATCGGGCTGGGCAGGATAGGTGAGTGCAGTTCAGAGAGCAGGTTTCTGTGTCTGTAGCGGTGGCAGGGTGGGTTTGGAGCCTCACTTCAACCTGGGCTACTGGAAAATGACCCTGCTGGAAGTGGGAGGGTTGGAATGAGATGGGCTTTGCAGTCTTTTCCAACCCAGACAGTTCCGTGACTCAGCCAAGGTATTGACCTGGTGCTCACCTGCTTAAACCCCATGAGCACAGCAAGGGGAGCTGTGTAGAGCCTCTCCCAGCAGCTATAGTGGCTCACCAGCCTCAAGTCTTCGTGTGCTTCCACCACCTCCAATCCCTGCAGCAACCTGTGCCTCCTCCTGGTCTTCAGCTAAACAAATGCAGTGGCAAAGTCCACACGACACTCAGCTCCATCCAGCTGTGGACTTTGCCAGCAGGCGGCTGTTCCTGTCCTTGCTCCCCTGTTTGCTCCCAAGGGCAGTCACGGGTTCAGTGTCCATGGGCCCCTTTCCACTGCGGAATGTGTCCACCCCCACCCAGCTGTCCGGGATGGGAGCAGCCAGGAAGGAGTGATGGCACTGCAGCAGCCCTTCCGTGGCTTTGGCTGCTGGTCCCCACACCTGCCCTGGAGCCACAGCAGCCCAGCACCCTTTTCCCTCACCCTCAGGACAGGCAGTTGCCCGGCGCCTGAAGCCTTTTGGGGTCAGGAAGTTTCTGTACACCGGCAGCGGCCCGAAACCGGAGAGCGCAGCAGAGTTTGGGGCTGAGTTTGGTAAGGACGGCACCGGGGCAGGGGCAGTGCTGGCTGTCAGTCACAGAGCACTGGGACTGGCACAGCTCCAGGGAGGTGTCGCTCACAGGGCTGTCACCTGCAGGGTGGGCCGGTGGAGGGAGGGGACGAGATGGGGGGCTTGGGGGGCTCCTGGGTGTACCCGGTGTGAGGGAGCAGCAAGGGAGGGAATGCCATGTGCCAGACATGCCCCCAAGGCAGTGGGGGGTGACTGGGAGGACCCTGCCTCCTCTGAGCCGGGACATGCAGGGATGCATCAGACCACCGTGAGAACTGTAGGCTGCAGCTGATCCTGCCACTGTTCCCCTTCCCTGTGTCCATGCGTTGGTGATTTTCTGTCACTTTCATTCCCACAAGGAAGTTGGACGCAGGGAACTGGGGCAAAATGTGACAGCTGCTCTGGGGAGGAGGGGAGGGTCTTGTGGACTGTGCCTGAGGTGTCCTGCTGGGAGGACAGGAGGGACTGCTGCGGCCCCTGGAGCTTTGCTGAGGGAAGGTGTTGGCTGCAGTGGGGTGTTCCTGTGTTTCTTCTCTCAGTCCCGCTCACCAGACTGGCCGAGGAGTCAGACTTCGTGGTGGTGACCTGTGCCCTGACGCCAGCTACCCAGGGGATGTGCAACAAGGACTTCTTTGGCAGGATGAAGAAGACTTCTGTGTTCATCAACACGAGCAGGTACTGCAGCCCAGTCCCACACTGGGGAGAGTGGCTGTCGCCCTTTCAGGCTGTGAGTTCAGATAGCCTTCTTGGCTGCAGCCACTGGGAACACTTGCCCAAGGCCCCTTGGGATTGAGCCAAAGGCCAGATAAATTACTCAGGGAGCACCCAGCTCTCCCCATCCCCACCGTGGGCAGCTGGAGCAGGAGCAGCTCACTGTGCTGGGAGGTTCAGGCACGTCCAGAGAGGGTCTGACCTCTGCTTAGGCAGCCTTGGGGAGCCTGCGTGTCCCCTCAGCAGTGATGCCAGCCTCTCACCGCTGCCGTTTGCCAGGGGGGCTGTGGTGAACCAGGAGGACCTGTACGATGCCCTGGCCCAGGGCCAGATCGCAGCCGCCGGCCTGGACGTCACGACACCAGAGCCACTGCCCACTGACCACCCCCTGCTCTCCCTCAAGAACTGCGGTGAGTGTCTGGGGACGTGGTCAGACCCCTCCTGCAGCAGGTGCTGCCTCGGGGGCCTGGTCAAAGGGGTGACAGGGAGCCCTGGGCCCCATTAGTCCGCTGGTGCCAATGGACACCAGAGCACAGAAGGACAGGCAGGTCAGGTATATTTAGGTGGGCTGCTGTACAGCGCAGGGAGCTGCTGTGGGGTAAAAACTCATCGACATGGTGTCAAACAAGTGTGGGAGCTGTTTTAATTTTCCAGAAAGCCATTGGGATAAGCTCAGTTTTAGTACCTTCGTGATGGCTCTTCATTCAGTGTGTGAAATTCACGGAGGATCCGATATCAGCAGGTGCAAGAATGAGAAACCAGTTCCCAGCTCAGGCCCTGTCCAACCCAGGTATTCTGTAGGTTCCTGGGCACATATTCTGCTAGAAAAGTTTCCAGCTGGCTAAAGTGGCCTGCTGAGTTTGCCCCTGGAGGAGTCTTGGCCTCAGGAGCTCTGCTGGGCTGGCCAGACTGCCATGGGCCGCCAGGTACCTGGATAGTTCCAGGCCCTGGGAAGGTGGGACATTGGGCAGGTGGGGACGTGCAGGTCCAGGGCTGAGACCTGTCCTCTCTGGAGGAGGATGATGCAGGTGAGGAAGGACAGCTAGGAAGGAGCTTGCTTGGCTGGTCTCTCATAGGATGTCCTCCCTCCAGGGGGAGGGGATTTCTGGAGTAGGTAAAGTATTTTCCAAAAAGAAACCATAGGGACATCCATGAAAATTTGGAACTGCCCATGACTGTCTGTTTTTGAAATACAAACCCATAGCTGTTCTTTTATCTTTTTGCTAGAACTCATTTTTGTTTGTTTGCACTGGTTCTCAAAGTAGACAGTGTGAGGAGTGATAAAAGCAGAGACTTTCAGGAAACAGTGGCAGGACTTGGAGATTTGAGAGCTCTGAAACAAGACCAGGCAGGACATAATTCATACACGTGTATTTATTAAATACATTACTTATAACAATAATACCACGTATTTATCAATACACAAATAGCATCTGCATAGATATTGTACTTCAGACAGCCCTGAAAAGGGGCTGCTGGAGGTGTGCCAAGGGGAGAGGTGAGCAGTGTCCCTCGTTGTCCCTGCAGTGATCCTGCCACACATCGGGAGCGCCACGTACGCCACGAGGAACACCATGGCAGTGCTGGCAGCCAACAACCTGCTGGCCGGGCTGCGAGGGGAGCCCATGCCCCACGAGCTGAAGCTGTGATGGCCACACCCTGCTCCAGCAACGCCTTGGGATGGACACGGCGTGGAGGGCCAGCCTCTGCAGTGGCCAGGAGCCATTAAAGAGCAGCAGCGAATGTGTTGTGCTGGTGTTATTTGAGAACAGGGTGCCCTGGGCATGTGTGGAGCACACTGCGGGTGCCAGCAGGCCAGGGAGGGGGGTTGGCCCTGATTTGGGGAATGCTTGCCGTGTTGGAACTGGCGTGAGGGAGCTGCTGCAGCACCATCTGTCCTCAGAACCTGGCTCCTGGTCACAGAGGTCAGGAGTGCCTCACCTGGGCTTGCAGCCAGGAAGGCAGGAGAGGTAACAGCCTTGTCGATGCAGGAGCTGCTGCCAGCCCACACATTAAGTGGTCCTATGGAATCAGTGCCACCGCATGATCCTCTGCTTGAGGTGTCTGAAGGAGAGCACAAAACAGGCTTGTGCAGCTCCCCTGAAAACTCCAGCTCTGCCTTTTGTATCCAAAACCAATTCCAGGCACGGCTCCAAAGTGGATGGCAAATGGGAATTCGCTGGGAGGTTCTGCTACTCCTTCATGGGTTCTGGCTGCAGCTCCCCTCGTTTTTCTCAGATGTGCAGTGACACATGTTGGTGCAGAGGAGAGCCTGAGCGGGGCCCGAGCCTCCAGCTGCCAGGAGAGGCCTGATGGGCACATCTCAAGGGCTTTGGGGACTTCTGTGTCCTGCAGCCACTGTCCCATTTCCATAAATGGAGGCTGGAACCTGGAGCCCATCTCTCCGTGCCATTGATGACAGAATCATGGAATGGGTTGGGTTGGAAAGGACCTTAAGGATCATCCCATTCCAGCCCACCTGCCACAGGCAGGGACACCTTCCACTGTCCCAGGTTGCTCCAAGCTCCATCCAGCCTGGCCCTGGACACTTCCAGGGTTCAGGCAGCCACAGCTTTGACGAGCCTGGGGTCCAGCTGGTCCATCCTGCAGCATGGTGGTGGATCTGCCCCCAAGGGTGCTCACTGGCCTTGCCATGGCCCCTCCCCGTGTGACCTCCCAGCATCTGTGGCCATGTGGCAGATGGGACAGCCCTGTCACAGACCAGTCACAGCCATGCAGTGCCACCCGCCCCAGCGACCCCATGGGTGTCCCCACAGTGTGATGTGCAGGTCACTGTCACCAGTCTTAAATGAGCCTTCTTCCAGCTGCGAGTGCTTCCAGTCCTCATGCCAGGGAACATGCTGAAGAGCACACCTGGCCTCGGATTCCTTTGGACCTGTGGCTCTCCCTCGGCCATCCTCCTCTTCCTCTTCCTCCCAGTCTCACCACTCCATGGTGTCCAGATGTACACAGGAGGACACAGGAGCCCCTCTGGCAGGATGTTGAACAGGTGGAGTGGCTGACTTGCCCCACCAAGGTGAGTTTGTACAGGTTTTCCCATCCCTTTGCTCCAGGACAAGTCCCACTGCCCTGCAGCCACCCATGCCTTCTCTCCCTGGCAGGGGACAGGCAGGGGACCGGAGCTTTTTGGGGGCAGCAGCACAAGGGGAGGGAGCGAGGAGGTGGCAATGGGTAGGAGGGAAGTGTCCCAGGAGCCAGTGAGCAGCTGGCCCTGGAACGGGGAGGGAGCCAGAAGACAGCACAGGGCCTGTGACGGGAGTTCACGCTCACCCAGCTCACTCTGTGTGCTTCTCCCTGTCCCACAAGAGTCCCATGTGCTGGACTCTGCTGCAATGTCTTGGATGCTAAATGAAGCACTCTCTGATAGCAGTAATGGCTGCTGGAAGTTGCCCTGCGTCACGCCTGGGAGGGATTGTGACACATTTATCAAGTTTTGATTCACGAGCGTGGCTGATTGCCTTGTGCTAGCCTGTCAAAAAGTTCTGGAGGTTTGTCAGAAAAGACTTGTGGCCGTGGTGGTGGGGAGGAAGGGAGTGTGCTCTGGGCATCCCAGCTAGCTGGGGAGTTTCCAAATGACCCAGGGGAAATCAGGATTGACTTTCCTGTGAAAACTCAGGGCATGAGTCCAGTGGGGTAGCTCACTGGTCTCCAAGATTTCCTAGTGTTGACACTGAGGATTCTGCTGGTGGTGAAGGACATTGACCGAGTATCCAAGAGGTTCCTGTGGTCCCTGATGATGGCAGTGAATGAGAATGACCTGATGTCTGAGCAGGTGTGTCAGATTCCCCAGGTACATCAAGAAATAGACATGAGCTGGTAAATCAGCTGCCACAGGGACTGGAGAACTGGACTCAGTTGTCCGTCTCAGAACTGCTTCGAAACTAACACCTCCTGCACCTGCAACATCTTCCCACAAGGAATTCAGAGAGCAGCAGTGACCATGGCTCATCAATTTTAGAGGTGCTGTGTAGATATTATTTCATTAACAAAAGTAAGTTCTGACAAAGAACTGTACCAGGGACAAAATTGTGACCAAGGTCAGGTTTTGATAATCGCTTTCGCAATCACAGGTTATTTCTGTACAGGCTGGTGTGAAGAGCACCAAACCAGTGAAGCCAGTCAGACACAGCAACACAAAAACACAGGGTTTATTTCCAGGTGTTTCAGAACAGACACCCCGACACCTCCATGCAAGATCCCACTTGTAAAGTTCAATTCTGAGCAAAATTCAGTGGAATAAGCTCTCCAGGCTGTGGGGTGACACACCCTTCATGCAGAGCAGGCAGCTCAGGTCCCAGGTATTTATTTATGCTATTCCCAGGAATTTATTGCTTCATTCAGGAAGACTCGGAAAGCCACAAGGCAGCTGCAGGCTCCGGGCCTGCAACTGCCCCTCTGCACATCAATTGATAATGGAATTTAAAGCTGCTGCTTCCAAAAATGCTCCAGACAAACTTTTTCTCAAAGAAAGAACACAGAAGTCCTCCTGCACTGGTATTCCACATTCAAATTTTTATAAAAATAGTTCAAAAGTTCAGTTAAGTGTTTATCTGCTCATATTAGTTCTTAATTAGTCTCCTTGCTCAAAGAGATGCTTTATTCCCAAACATCGTAACAATTCAACAAATTTGGATGTGCTACAGGAAACAGAAAAAGCAAGGAAACCCAAGCCTTGTTTTCAAAAAGCAAAACACTAGAAACGCAATGAAGGCGAAACAGAGTGTTACTTAATAAAGCAACACAAGAAAATATTAAAGTACAAAATACTGCATTTATTATGTTTGGAAGAGTGTTGTGCAGCTCAACGCCATTAGTCCCCAAGCCTGAAATTATTTCAAACAAAACACAGCATATCCCACTGCTTTAAAAAAATGCGTTATTTTAATGCTTAAAAAAAATTCAAGAGCCAGAAATATGAGCATTAAGTAAACCCTATAACAAAATATTAACATTTTAAAGAAATTAATTGAACCATTTCATGTGTTTCTGCATTCCTCAGACGGTCAAGGTGCAAACGAGACACTAACAGGGCAGGTGCAGGGAATCCTGTCTCACCTGAGCAGCAGGACAGGCTGCAGCCCTGACCCAGCCCCTGCGCGGCTGAGCAGCGTTTATCATCAGCAGAAGTGCTCTGAAATTTCATTTTAAAACCTATGGATGCTGAGCACCGGTTCGTGTGCACCTTTGACAAGGAAGAAAGGAGACTGCAGGCAGTGTTAGGTTACAGCGGCACCAAAGAAGAGGGAATTAAAATGAGATTTACATGACTCACATGGAGAACGACAAATTTCTGCTACATGTGTACAGTGCCATTTTTTAAATTTAAATTAGCTTTTTTACAATATAAATGGAAAAGTACTTTTGTGACACTAGTTTAAGCAAAAGGCCTGGATTTGACAAGATTTTATACAACATGAGCCAGCAGTGAATTGGCAGCCAGGAGGGCCAACCATGTCCTGGTGAGTGTCACCAGCCAGGTGAGGGACGGGATTGTCCCGCTCTGCTCTGCTCTGGGCCCACCTCACCTCAAGTGCTGGGGCCAATTTTTAGCACCATCATACAAAAGACATCAAGCTGTTGGAGAATGTCCAAAGGAGGCCATGAGGGTGGTGAGAGCCTGGAGAGGAGGCCTTATGGGGAGTCGCTGAGGGCACTTGGTTTGCTCAGCCTGGAGAAGAGGAGACTGAGGTCAGACCTCAGCAGGGTCTTCACCACCCTCCTGAGGAGCAGCACAAGGGCAGGTACAGCTCTCATCACTCTCATGGCCAGTGACAGGACTTGAGAAAAAGGCTGGAGCTGAGTCAGAGGAGGTTTAGGTTGGGTATCAGGAAAAGGTTTTTCACCCAGAGGGTGGCCTGGCACTGAACGAGCTCTCCAGGGACAGGGTCACAACCCCAAGCCTGCCTGAGGTCAAGAAGTGTTTGCACATTGCTCTCAGGCACAGGATGGGATTGTTGGGGTGCCCTCTGCAAAGCCAGGAGCTGGACACAATGATCCTGACGGGTCCCTTCCAGCTCAGCATACTCTGTGATTCTGTGAAATCTGGCAAGCGAGGATTGCTCCTGACTGAGTGAGGAGCGATTTGAGCCACGGCTGCAAAGGGAAGTCACTGAGTGCGCAGGGCAGGAAATTAAAGCCTGGAGATAAGAGAAAAAGACAACGTGCTCACACAATAACGGGGACCAGATGGACTGTGGGCATCTGGGAACAGCGAGATACTGTCTTACGTGGCAAAAAAAGCCATCACATATTACCTCTCCTTCAAAACAACAGACAAAGACAAGCTCTGTTCAAACTTCTGCATATATAGAATTGTAACATAGGAGATACAAACTGGTTAAAATACTGCTAGGGATAGCACAAACAAGAGACAGTACTTCACTTACCACTTAGTACTCGTTCCTACAGAAAAAAAACCAGCCAAACATCCAGATCTTGCTGTATTAAAGTTATATGTACACCTGGCAGTCCAAAAGTTACTTGTCTGGGATTTAATTTAAGCACCTTGATTACACAGTGTCCTTTACTACAAAACAGCCAAACATACATCCATAATCCTAGAACTATTGTTATAAGTAGCGCATTTTAAAGCATTATGTCAGGCAGGCGCAGCCAAAGCTGTTTGTCTCTTTTACCACTGCACCACTGTCCTCACATAATGCAGCAACTCATGTTACAGTAATCATTTAAATGCTTTCACTGTTACAAAATGCTTTAGATAAAAAAAAAAAAAAAAAAGAAATAAATTTGCACGTCGGTTTCTCGCTCTCCGAACGTGCCGTTTCAGGAGACCCCCGTGCTGTCAGCCCTCTGCCCTGCAAAGGGGCTGCTTCGCCCTGGGGGCCACATCCCCATCCCCGCCGCGCGGCTCCCGGCGGCGACACCCCGCGAGGTAGGTACCGGATATCCCCAATGGCAGAGCCAAGACTTTGTGTGCGGCACCGTCGCCCGCCGGAGCGTCCCCGCGGCCCTGCCGGCAGCCAGGCTCCTCCAGGCCCGGGGCAGCAGGTCACAGCAAGCTGCTGGGCAGGTTGCTGCTCTGCCACCTGAGGCAGGTGGTCTTAGAGTGTTTGTAGAGGTGGCTGGACTGGCTGAAGCGCTTGCCGCACTTGAGGCAGGCGTAGGGCTTCTCCCCCGTGTGCACACGGATGTGCTTCTTGCAGTCCGTGAGCGTCAGGAAGGTCTTGCAGCAGATCTTGCAGGCGTACTTGCGCGCGCCCTCCACCACCAGCACGTTGTGCTCCGACAGGGCCTTCTTGCACTTGGACAGGACGTCGGCGGACGCTCGGGTCAGCTGCGGCGGGCCCGGCTGCGACAGGTGCCCGCCCTCGAAGGAGGTGCTCCCGTTCATCAGCAGCTGCGACCCCGACGAGCCCTCCTGCAGCTGCGAGCCCCGCACAGAGGTCACCACGGGCATTTTGGGGGCGATGCGGCGGTAGCCAGGAAAGCCACCGGCTCCACCTCTCACTGAGCCCATCATGGCCCGAGACAGCGAGTGCAAGCCCAGGCCCGAGCGTGGGAAATCCATGCCAAACTGCTCCGCCGCTCGGTACCCGGAGGTCTGCACGCACGGCAGGCCCATCACATCCTGCATGGGCCTCACAAAGTGCGAGTCCGTGGGCTCACTGAACGGGTTCTCCACGTGGGACACGGAAGCAGAGGAGTGGCTGCCGGCAGGCCCCGACTCCGGGCTCATCAGGTAAGAGGCGTCGCTGTCCATCCTGCAGTCGCTGGTGGTGTTGGGAATGTTGTCGTCGTTGTTTTGGCTGGTGCCAAAGCCACCTCCTCTGCTTTTGTTCAAGAAATTTGAAATGCTGAAAGAAGACTTGTGCTCCAGGTTGTTGGACACCTCCATGATGTGGATGTCTCCCACCCTGTCAGTGCTGGACTGAGGATCGGAGAAGCTGCGGTCGCTGCTCTCGGGGCTCAGCTCGATCTTCTCTGCGCTCACCACACCTCCCTCCACCTCCACAGACTCGCTGCCCTCTGCCTGGGAGGTGACATCGCTCACCTCATCCTGAGGCTCCGGGGAGCTCAGGGGCTCAGACTTCACCACCACCCTCATGTGCTCCTTCTCGTTCAGGCTGACCTCTGGGTTTTCGCACGGGAAGTTGCTCTTCTCAGCAGCGGGCTCCTGGTCGAAGCTGGTTTCCACTTGTGTGGCCTGGGATGCCATGGACATCTGGGAAATGTTCCCCCCGCCGTTGTCCGACTGGCTGGGCACTTGGGCATCCTCCTGAGCAGCGAAAGACTGGTCAAACATGATGGTGTTGTCCTCCTGGTTATCGGCAACTGCGTCGGCTTTGGAGTTGTCCACGATCTTCAGCGAGTCCGGGGAGAAGAAATCCTCGCGCGAGTGCACCACGGGCTGCCCGCTCTCGGCGGCCACGTCCGACACGGGCTCGTCCAGCGCGGGCCGCAGGCGCTGCCGGGCGCGCTCCTCCGAGGACTGCTTGCGCTTGTGCAGCCGGCGGATGGGGAAGGCGGCGCGCTGCTCCAGGCCCCCCGCGCCGCGTAGCGAGGAGCCTGCGGCGCCCGGCGGCTCCTCGGCGCCCTGCGAGGAGCCCAGCGCCGAGCTGACGATGCTGAGCCCCAGCTGCTGCAGCATGAAGGAGCGCTGCAGGCGCGCGCTCTGCTCCTGTGCGCGCTCGCTGGGCGGCGACAGCGGCAGCGTCCGCGTGGTCAGGTAGTGCTTGCAGGCCTTCACCACCGAGTTGAGGTGCAGGTGGGAGGCAGCCAGCAGCACGTCCATCACGTTGCTCTCTCCCAGCATCAGCGTGGACGTGTACATCATGTCGATGAGGGCGGCGAAGGCCTCCGCCGTCACCACCTCGCTGTCCAGCTGGATCATGTTCATGCTCTGGTCGCCCTCAGCCACGGTGAAGAGCGCGCGGAAGTGCGTGCTGCAGGCGGCCAGCACCGAGCGGTGCGCCTTGAAGTGCCGGCTCCCCACCACGATGACACAGTCGCACAGCTGCCCGTGCAGCCGCTGGTAGTTGAGCTGCTGGAAGACCTGCTCGAAGTGTCCTGGGAAATCCATGATCCTGCAAAACAGGGGAAAGCTGCTCAGTGGGCCGCCGGGTTGGTCAGAGGGATGGGGCAGCTCTGCCGTGAGGAAAGGGGGGGCGGTTTGGGGTTGTTCGGCCTGGAGATCTGACTGTGGCCTTCCAGTTCTGAAGGGGTCCACAGTAAAGCTGGGCCAAGACTATTTGTGAGAGTCTTGGCCCAGCCAAGAGAGTGAAGGAGAAAGGGGACTGGGTTCAAACTGAAAGAGGGATATTAGGAAAAAATTCTCCCCTGTGAAGGTGGTGAGGCCCTGGCACAGGGTGCCCAGAGAAGCTGTGGCTGCCCCATCCCTGGCAGTGTCCAAGGCCAGGTTGGACAGGGCTTGGAGCAACTTGGGATAGTGGAAGGTGTCCCTGGCCACGGCAGGGGGTGAACAAGAAAAGCTCCCCTTCCAACCCAAATCCTTGTATGAATCTGTTGTGACGTAACCTTCCACAGAAACACTGGGGCTGTTGAGCAAACAATGCTCAACAAGACAAGCAGACAAGAGCCAGGGGTGGTTTCTTCTTAAATTTTCATTATCAGAACACGAGTCACATCTTAGCAGATTAATGTCAAGACTACACAGGTGACCTTGGGTGATATCTCGACTTTTCCTCATGAAAAAACAACAAAGTGAAAGACTTGGTGAGCAGAAAGGCTGCACATGCAAAACACACACATGAGTTCCTGTGCTCACGTTTATTTTTCAACAGCAACACGACAGCATCAATGGACACCAGAGCACAAAGCAGCCAAAATAAAAGATCACATGATCAGAACTACACTTTTGAGGAAGGATCAAATGTAAGCCTGCTGATTCAGAAAGTCCATCCTCAAACACAGACGTGTTTGCTGCTTTTCCTGTCCTGACCATCACTGCCTTTGCTGGCCAGCTCATCACCTTGCACAGGATATTCCATGAACCCCACAGTGTGTCCTCGGATGGAGTCAGGATGGGGTGTCAGGATAACATTCACCAGTTACCAAGTTAAACACTCACTCCGTGGAAAATTAAGTAATTTAAAGCCTTTGAGAACTCCAGAACACTAATTGACTGTGGGATAACGAGAAGTCTCGTGCTGAAAGCCGCTCTTCTCAAGACAGTGCCTTTTTCCCCTCGATTTTTTTTTTCTTTTAGGCACGACCTGGAACACCCAAGATCCGCGCCCCTCCCCGAGAAGCTCCAGCATCCCAGCACCGCTAACGACACACCCGGAGACTCCGATTTGTGCCGCACACGGGACACAAAGCGGAGTCTGCAGAGCGCTGCTCCCGGCCCCACGCTGGGGTCACCGCCCTCCGCCTCACCCGCGGTGTCCGTGCGAGGATCAGGATAGGGACCGCGACTGGGCTCGGCCCGGCTCCCGCCCCCCCCGGGCCCGCTCACCTGCGGTGTCCGTACGGGCAGGGCCGTGTGAGGACGAGGCTGGGGATGGGGATTGGGACAGGGACAGGGACAGGGACTGGGACTGGGACTGGGCTTGGGCTCGGCCCCGGGCCCGCTCCCGCTCCCGCCGCGGCCCCGCCCGGCGCGCCAGCGAGCGCCTCACTTCCGGCCGAGGCAGGCGCGCGCCCGCCCCGCAGCCAATCGGCGGCCTCGTTGCGTGCACGCGCCGGCAGGGGCCTCGCCTCGGCCAATCGCGGCCCAGCTTGTTAGCGCCACCGGAGGCGGCGGCGGAAGAGGAGGAGGAGCAGCGGGAGGAGCGGCGTCGGGGCCGGGGCCGCACCGGGATCCGGATCTGCACCGGGATTTGCACCGGGATCCGGATCCGCATCCGCACCGGGACGCGCACCGGGATCGGGATCCGCACCGGGACCCGCAGCCCCGCCGCAACCACAGCCGCTCCCCCCCCGCCATGGCCGCCACCGCCACCTGGCGCTACCGCGGCGACCCCGAGGCGGAGCGGCCGGCGGCGCTCGGTGAGCGAGGCCGGGCCGCGGGCGCGGGGCGGGAGCGGGCCCCACTCGGGGATCCGCTCCCGGCCCTCACGGGTTTCCTCTGCCCCGCAGTGCGGTTCGCCAACGGGAGGCTGCAGCGCCCCGAGTCCCTGCGCTTCACCGCCTACCGGCACCGGGACACGGCGCATCCCCGCAAGAGGCACCGCAGGATCCTGGTAAGGGCCCGGCGGGGCGGCTCCGGATCGTCAGATCGCGGTATTATTAAGATATCATGATAATAATACACATTAAGGTAATAGCCAGATAAGGGTCATAATCGGGTAAAATTCACGGATGTAGTTAATTAACGCCACAGGCTGCGGGGCCTGCTGGAGATCACGGCGGGAGCAGCTGCCGAGCACCAGCCCAGGGAACTCCCACGTGTAATTCCCGTGTGTAATTCCCAATTCCTGCTTTGGGCTGTGGAGGGGCTGTGGGCTCAGCACAGAAACTCTTCCCTGTGAGGGTGGGGAGGCCCTGGCAGAGGGTGCCCAGAGAAGCTGTGGCTGCCCCTGGATCCCTGGCAGTGCCCAAGGCCAGGCTGGACACTGGGGCTTGGAGCAGCCTGGGACAGTGGAAGGTGTCCTTGCTATGGCAGGAGTGGCGCTGGATGGGCCTTAAGGTCTCTTATCAGTCTCGGATTCTGTGGAAATCTGTGCTGAGCTTTGTAGCAGATTTTTTTTTTTAAAGCACAGAGATGTGTCCCAAGTCCTGGGATGTCTCTGGGTTTCAGAGAAGGTTCTGGCACTGACGTGGCTGACGGAGGCTGCAGGGTGGAGGTGGCAGAACAGGGACAAGCTTCACCATCTGGGAGGTACTTCCCAACTGGTCAGGTGCCTCTGATCACGAAATCCATTGTGTTCTCTTCACAGTGGGAAATCTTCACCAAAGGTGTCTTTGTTCGGCTAAATTGCATCACTGGGAGATCTCTCAGTGGAGAGGGGACTCAGGGTACAGTCACAAGGTGCTTTCTGCTGCTGCTGTTAGTCTTCACAGCTGCTCCCCTCAAGGAATAAGTGACTTTTCAGCCCACATCCTTGGGGGAGATTCACTCCAGCAGAGCAGAAAAACCAACACGTTCTCATAACGAATTGAAAATACATTTAGGTGGCTGAGACACTCCTGGCAGTGCTGGCTGTGGCTTTTCAGCTGGTGAATTGCAGGCCCTTGGCAACACAGGAGTGTAAATGAACCACTGGAAATCACACTTTCAACTGAAGTATTGAGGGGTGATCACTGTGAGGCGTTGTACGAGTTTGTTTTGCTGATACACTCTGCGTTTAAATGACGATTAAATTACTGTTAAATTACAATTATATTACAATTCTGCCTGGGAATGCCAAGCTGGATGGCAGCAGGGGAAGCACAGCAGAGGCAGTGGAGGTGACTCACAGCCCTCTCTCTGCTCAGTAATTCCCCTTGGTTTCCCCAGGTCTCGGAGACAGAGCGGCTCTGCTACGTGGGGCACAACTTCGGCAGCGAGGTCATGAAGTGCAACTCCCTGTGCAGGTATGGAAACAGGAGCTGGGAGCTCAGGTCCTGCTCAGGAACAGAGTTCCTGCTCCCTGCTGTGGACCTGGCTCAGAGGTTTCCCTGGGGGCCATGGTGGGACTGGGAGCGTTTGGGGCACATCCTGTGGGAGCTGTGATGTGTAAATCACTGAAGGGTCTGAAAACATCCTGTGAGGTCTGGGGTCGGGATCTGGTTTCCTGTAGCAGCAGGATGGAGATTAGGGTGAAGAAATTGCCTTAATTAGCAGCTGGTCAGTGGTGAAGGGGTCAGACAGCTGGTCTGGGTGATGCTGGTGGGGCCCTTCCAGCTGAGATGTTCTGTAGTTGTGCACAAGGAACTTCTGCAGAGTCTGTCAAAACATGCCAATGCCAATGTCTGCTCTGTCTGGGCAGTGAAACCAGGAGAGCTGGATCCTCAGACAGAGCAGTGTTCAGTTTGAGATGCTGCAGCAGGACAAAGAGCACCGAGAGGTTGTTTCTTCTCGAGTCTGGAGAGATAAAAGCAGTTTAACAAATGTGTGGTGTTAATTCAGTGTTGTTCCTGGGCAGATTTAAATGCTCTTATCTCTGGTGAAGAGGTAGTTCTGGGGACTGAAGTGGTGCTTGCCTGCACCTCTGGAGATCCTCATGTGGAGGATGTGGGAGCTACAGAGAAATTTGGCTGTTGTTCAAGCTCTGGCCATCAAGTCCTGGCACAGCAAAAAAAAAAAAAAAAGGCAAAAGAAAATAGCAGAACTCTGGCACCTACACCACACCTAATTCAGTTGTTTTGAGACTTCTGCATTTACTTAGAGCAGCAAGTCTTTCTGTTTTTATATGTCCACCTGCCTTGAGGTAATTTGGTTTATCATAGCACTGTATGTGCAAAGCAGGAGAGCTGCCAGGATGAGAGAAGACCATATAATGTAAATAATTTCCACTGCTCTGTCTCTCACTAACCACTTCCCCTGTTCTCTCCAGGTACTTTGTTGGCGTGTTAGACAAGAACTCGGGGCAGATGGAGGTCTACAATGCTGAAATATTCAACATGCAGCCACTGCTGTCAGGTGGGAGGTGCTGGGGGTCACAACTGCTTTGTCCTTCTGATTCCTGCCTTGCTCCCTCAGCATGGAGTAAGAATGATTCCTTCACTTCTGCATGCTGAGAGGGACAGCAGGAGTGGGAAACAGAGTCCAGGGTGGAGGATGGGAGTCACTCACAGAGTGTCACTGCTCAGGTGCAGCCTTGTCTGGATGTGTTCTGCTGAGGGAGGCCTAAGACTCATCAGGTCAAGGAACTGGATCCCTGAAAAACAAAAAAAACCCCAGATTTTATCCAGCAGGACTGTTTTTTGTCACTGAACCCAGGATAAGAACCCAAAAGATCACATCTTTTGAAAGCTGATTTTTACCCCGTGCAGCAGGACCTGGGTTTGGCCGTAGTCCATACATTGCCCCCTCAGGCTTTGTAGCAAAAGCTCCTTTTTTGTTCTGGGTTCTCATATTTGGTGTGTCCTTTAAGTAGCCAAGTCACATGGAGAAAATCCTGATGTGCTGTGCTAGGTCTGCCAGTCACAGAGCCACAGGAATTCTTGGCCTGGCTGCTGCTGCCCATGCACACTAACTTGTGCTGTTTTACAGATCACCTGATACCTGACGACACAAAGGATTATCAGAAGAAGTCCTACAGGGAGAAGGTAAAGTTGAAAGCTGTGTCATGGTCTGTGTTTCAGGGGCAGATGCCTGTCTGGAGGCTGCGAGGTTTGGTGTCCTGCAGGAGCAGCATCTCCCAGTGCCCAAGAGGCAGCACAGTTACTGCCTGACTCGGGAGTAATTTTTTTTTCTGGTTATAACCAGGAAAAACATTTTCCTGGTTATTCCAGGCGGGATCACCACCCCAGTGACCTCCTGCCTGCGGGTTTTGCCATGTGAGGAGTCCAGAGCTTCCTTAGGGACCATGGCTGTGGCATGAGCAGTGGGATTTGTGTTCTCCTGGGTGTCTGAACGTGTGTTTCTCTCCTGTGCAGCTGGATCTGTGCATTGAGGCCTTCGGGACCAGCAAGCAGAAGCGAGCGCTGAGCTCTCGCCGCATGAACGCCGTGGGCAACGACCTCGTGAGCACGGCTGTGACCAAAGCAGCAGCAAACGTTATAGGTGCCAAGGGAGTGACAGGTGAGAGGACTCTGCCTTGGGGTGTCATCAAGGCAACCTGAAGTGCATTTTTCTGTCCGTCCCTGCCAAGTGTGGCAGGAAGAAGAGGAGTTTTCTTTAAGTTGGTCTAACAGCTGAGACGGGTACACATAGAGGAAGTGCTTCTTTCTGGTTCTGCTGGGCTTAGTGTGGGAATTGCCTGAGTGAGAGAAGGTCCCTGTGACATCAGAGTCTGTTCTGCCTGCTTTGGAAGTGCCTGTGGGAGTCCATGGATATGAGTTCACTGGGATAAAGGCAGTGCCTTTACCTGGTCTGAACTCTGTGGCATGGCAAGAAAAAGGCACCTTCTTACCGCAGAGAGTGGTGCAACCTTGGGACAGGTCACAGCGTGGCGTGGTGTCACCATCCCTGGTGGCTTCCAGGCTGTGGCAGGAGAGAGCTGGGGCTGCCCTGACTGTGGAGGGCAAACAAGAGCCCTCCAGAGTGCTTCTGGGGTCCTGAGAGTGTCACTGGCATGAACAGGAGAGATGTCTGTTGACCGCAGAGCCCACCAGCTTTCAGCCCTTTTGTTCCAGGGTGGATATTGGCTGTGCTCTCAAAGCTGCTTTGTGCCACGTGGGTGTCCAGTGGAACACCGATGCCAAAAACGTGCTCTGCCCACCCTGCAGCAGCCAGGCATCTTGGTGCCCTTCTTTCCTAGATGTTCCTCTAGTCTGGACTGGCCTTTCTAAACTTGTATGACCAGAAGGTTCTTGATAGAAGTTGTAAATGTTTAAAACTCCAGCCGTGACTAAAGTGGTGTTGACCAAACCTGCATCTAAAGGAGGGGTTTAGGTTGTCTTGCTGTTCTCTGCATTTTGGTTTTTGTGTGATCCAAACAGTCCTGTCCCGCTTCCCTCCCAAGCTCTGATGCAGGACATGGCCCAGGACGACGTGCAGAACATCTCTGCCTTCCTCCCACCGTGCCACGAGGACGCCGACAGGCCGGAGCACGTCTACAAGTTTGAGGACAGTATCTTTTCTGTGTCACGGGGCTTTCTCGTGCCTTTAAGTCTCAGAGAAGCCACCTGGCATTGGGAGCGAGCCGAGCCCTTGCCCCTCACAAGAGCTGGGAGCAAGGTAATGCTGCCTTGAGGTTAAGGGACCTGCAGGTCCCATATTCTGCCTCTTTCCTGTAGAGAGCAGGATGCTCTGCCTCCTGGTGGGCAGAATTCCAGGGAAACACCAGTGAGGTTGGCCTTGCCCGAGTGAGCTGTGCTTGTGCCTCAGTCTGTTAGAGGCCTTAGCACCTGGCCAGGTTCCATCCCCCTGCCCTGCCCGCTTCTCCTCAAGTGAGCATGGACAGAACTGCCCTACCTGGAAGGAAGAGCCCAGGCTTGTTCTTTTCCTTAAAATGCTGCCAGTCCTGTCCCCTGCAGAGTATGAGGCGCTGCGGGTGCCAGCAGCCGCCCTGGCCGGTGTCACCACGAAGGAGACGGCCAAGGGAGCAGAGGAGAGCAGGTAACGCTGCTGCCGATGGCCACGTCCTGGCAGGGGCAGGACATTTGCTCCAGGCATGACAGAGCAACAGCTGCCTTGGGGAATGTGGGGGACAGCAGCAAGGGGCCCTCTGGGGAGCTGAACTCGCCCTCTCTTTCCTGCAGCCACTGCTCCTTTGTTTTGGAGGAGCTGAAGTTCCTGCCCACTGATGAGAGGAATAGAGACCACAAAGCGCGGTGCCTCTGGTTCCTGGACACCCTCATCAGGTTCAGTCACCTGAAAGTGATCAAGAAGAAGAGTAAGAGAGTTTCCAGCTCATGAATTGGGAATGTTTTCATCATCCATTGCTTGTCAGCTGAGTGGGTGCATCATACCCCTGCCATACTCAGGGTCCTGTTGCTGAAACAGCACCACACAAAACATTTTGGTTGAGATTTTCCAGGCTTGCCATCTTCCTTAGAACTCGTGTATCTGAGTGTCCTTGTCAGTCCTTGGTGGGTCTGAGGGAGGAGGAAGAGGCAAGCCTGGCTTTAAATATCTTCCTGCGTTGCTGGAGACACAGGAGTCACCCACAGGACTTCTCTAAGGAGGATGTGGGAATGACTAGACTTGGTGATAGTAGGTACTTGTTAGTGTGGTCTCAGCTCTAACAGTATTTTGTGGCAAAAGAAATACATGCATAGGTACGTGTGCATTTTAGATTTTATAGTATGGAAGTGGGAGATCCCTTTTACAAAGAAAATAAAAGCTGTTGGGATTCTCTCAGACCTGAAAAATTATGAGACCTATAAATCAAGCACCGAGGTTCCTTTTATGTTTGTTGTGCTCCTGGGAAGAGTCAATAAATGGTGGGATTCTTGGGTTGGACTCAGTGGCCCTGGTGTGTCCCTTTCCACCTGGCTATTCTGTGATATTCCGTGGAAAGTGTCAGGATGATACATGTGCTGCTGTGGTGGGTGGGCCGTGCAAGACAGAGTGTGTGTTCCTCATTGCACTGCAAAGCCCCTTTCTGCCCTAGATCCAATGGGTCCCGAGTGCCCACACATCATCAGCAGGAAACTGATGAAGAATTTCACCTCGCTGACCTACAACAATGGCAGGTACGGGATGGTGTGTGGTGCTCTTGAGGCACAGTTGTAGCAGAGGGGCCACAGACACACCAGCAAGAACCCCGCTGTGCTCCACATCTCACAAGTTCTCCCTCTTGCCACGCAGCATCCAGAATTTAATATCTGCATCCATGAAGGCTAAAATCACCGCCTACGTCATTGCCTTGGCTTTGCACATCAACAACTTCCAGACGGACCTCACCGTCCTGCAGAACGACCTGAAACTCTCAGAGAGCAGGTGAGGCATCCTGTTTGTTCACACCTGCCAGGATCCTCCTGCAGTGAGACCCTGCCAGAGCTCTGAAGCCTCTCTGGACCTGGGCAGGGCTTTAATTTTCCCGCGAAGGAGAGGCAGTTGTCTGTAGGTGCATGACCTGCATTTCCCAGGAGTCACCTGGCAGCTGCACCTCTGCTGCAGCTGTGCTCCTGTCCTGGGCCCCGCAGCATTTGTGGGATCAGGCTGTCTGGCCAAAACTTCAGTTATTACTGGGTCTTACCAAAGCCCTTGGTCACCACCTGGTTTTCCAGCTTCCTCATCGGTTTTGGTGCCATCACTTACTTTGCCCACAGTTTTTCCCTTTATTGTTTGTAATAGTGGGTTTAAGAGCAGTGTTTGCTCTTGGTTTCCATCCATTGTTCCTTTTGGTTTTTCTGTCTGGCTCGACAGCCCCACTGACTGCATTTCTCCGCTGTTTTCCAGGATCCTGGACATCGCCAAGGCCCTGCGGCTGAGGGTGTCCAAGGCCAAGGGGATGCCAGGGCTGGAGAACGACCAGAGCCACAAGCTGGGCACTCTGTCCCTGCCCTTGCCTGCGCAGAAGGCACCAGAGGGACAGCGGAAACGCAAGAAAATGAACTGAGAAGCCCAGGAGGTCTGGGGGGAGACGCAGCCCCTCGCTCAGAATGTCATGGGGATTGCCTTCATCTGCTGGGTTTGGGTGCAGCATCAGCCCTGACTCTGCTGAAACCCTGGCTGAGGGTTTCATCTCATTAAAATGCTGCTTTTTTTTTCTATTTATATAGAAAAAGCTACAATAAAGCCTTGTGGGGTTTTTTTCAGTTTGTCTGCAGTGGAGGGTGACATGGAGGTTGTACTGGAGCAAAAGGGAGGTTCTGCCCTGATGCCTGTGGCTGGTGCTGGGTCCTGGCCCCTCCCAGGTTCAAGGTCAGAAGCACAAAGAGTGTGTCTTACATACACCTTTTTGTTTCTCTGGAGTGTCAGTGTAATCCTGTATTCAAAAACCGTAAAGATGCTCACAAACAGTGTTTTTGTCACTTTTCCTATCCTGCCTGCTTCCCTTGAGGAGGGAGGGTTCTGAGATTTGGAGCTGGTGTCACCGTCAGGGAGAGCAGTGAGTATGAGGCCACAGCTGGAGAGGTACTTCAGTCTGGTTTCTCTGAATTTTCACTCTCCTGGGTGATGAGCCTCATGGGAGGTGGTTACTTGGTGTAGGAGTCGGGAGGGCTTGTGAGAAGCTGTGGATCACCTCCAAATTGGGGTGTGAAACGAGAGCATGGAATGTCAGAAGGAATCACCTCTCTGAGATGTTGCTGCTCCAGATAGTAATTTGGGTTTGGTACATCCTGGTGGGATTTATGGAATCTCCTCACACACCTTAAAGACCCACTATTCACACCTGTCGGTAGCAGTGACACAAACGTTTTGTGTGCTGGGGAGAGGATAATTACTGCAGACTCCAGGGAATCAGCAGGAGTGAGTGAGGTTGGAAGGGACTTGTGGAGGTCTGTTTGTCCTTCAGGGACACCACAGCCAGGTGCCCAAGATTGTGTCCAGGTGACTTTGGAGTGTCTCTGCTTTTGGGAACTCCACAACTTCACAGTGAAGCAGTGTTTCCCACCGTTCAGGGGAGCCTCCTGTGATCCCTGTGTGCTCATGGCCTCCGGGCATCTTCCCTGCAGGTCTCTGCAGACATGGACAAGGTCCTGCTGACTTTTCCCTGCTCCAGGCTGAGTTGTTTGTCCAGAGTACAGGCTGGGGCCCAGCCAGGCGTGCCACAGGTCCTGCCAGCAGCACATTTCCTCTAAGGACCTGCTTGCTTGTAAATCACCCCAGCAGCTGCCTCAGTGGGAAAGAGGGAGACAAACAGCTGCTTTCCCAGCAATGCTTTTAGTAAGGTTCTGCTGCAGTTGGTTTGATGAGGGTCCCCGTCCCTGAGCTGTCATGTTGCCTGCGTGGCTCTGGAGAAACGTGAGAGAAGCTGGTGAGAATGCCCCCAGTGCGGGTCAGAGAGTGGCACAGGAGATGCTCCTCCGTGTCTGTGGCAGTCCCCACTCACGCCGCTGGTGGGGCTGGGGACCTGTTCCTGAAGGTGAGAAGCACATTGGTTTGGGCTGTCCTCCTCTGCATGTAGTAACGGCTGCAAGCTGGGTTTCTTGGATACCCCTTGGAAAATGAGGTTTTCCTGCACCAGGCCTTTGGCTTCACCAAAGAGAGCAACCCCATAGTCCTGGAAGGACTGGATCCTGTTCTTAGTCACCTACAAAAGGAGCTGTAGTTGGGGTGGCCCAAGCAGACGTTCACAGAATCACACAGTGGCTCGGAAGGGACCTTAAAGACCTTCTCACACCAAGCCCCTGCCGTGGGCAGGGCCGCCTTCCCCCAGGCTGGGACTGGAAGGTCCCCAAGGTCCCTCCCCACTCCAGCCACGCAGATTATGGGATTTCACTGTAGGAGGGTGTGGTGGTTTGAGGGGACGGGGTTGTTCATGCATCTGCCAGGACCTTGCTGGCCAAAATCACACTGGCACCCCCCTCCACGCTTTGTCCCT
>VZTJ01000579.1:0-18204 GCA_013397795.1 Orthonyx spaldingii | reverse complement strand
GCTGGGCATTAAATTCCGAGGGAATTCCGGGAATATTGGGGGGATAATCAGGGAATCGGAGGCTTAAATCCCGAGGGAAATTAGGGAGTATTGGGGCAAAAATGGGGGAAAACCAGGGGATACCGGGGGGGTAAATCCCGAGGAAAATTCGGGAATTTTGGAGGGATAACGGGAGGACTGGGGGTTTAAATCCGAGGGATAACGGGGGACTAATCCCGGGAGGAATTCCGGGAATACCGAAGGACGATAACGGGGGGTCCCGGGGCCGGTCCGGGCTCGTTCGGGGCTTCCGGGCGCGGCCTGGGCAATGCAAGGAATTTGGAGGGGTCGGAAAATGAGGCACAAAGTGGTTGCAGAGTGAGATTCCTAAAATTCCTACCGGGATTTTGAGGGGTTTTGTGCCTTTCCGGGGGGGAAACTGAGGCACGGAGTGGTTCCATCGGAAAACCCCCAAAATTTCTGGATTTTAGGGAATTGTACTTGCCAGGGGAAACTGAGGCACAGCGACAATCCCAGACCGGGAAATCCCAAAATTCCCACTGGGATTTAAGGAGAAAAATTCCTTCTCCAGGGAAACTGAGGCACGGGAGTGATTCCGTAAGAAAATTCCCAAATTCCTGGAATTCAGGGAACTGTCCCCACTAGGGGAAACTGAGGCAAAATTTCAAAAACTGAGGAAAATTCACAAATTCCCAATGGAATTTAAGTGGGATTTTTGTTTCCCCAGGGAAACTGAGGCACCGGAGTGATTCTATAGGAAAATTCCCAAATTCTCAGAATTTTGAGGTTTTTGTACCTTCCCGGGGGAAACAGAGGTACGGGGGGTGATTCCATAGAAAAAGTCCCAAATTCCTTGAATTTTTTTTCTGGGGAATCGTTCCTACCAGGGGAAACTGAGGCACGAAATTATTCCATAGGAAAATTCCCAAATTCCTGGGATTTTGGGGATCGTCCCTGCCAGGCGAAACTGAGGCACGGGAACAATTTCCAACCCAAATTCCCAAAGGAATTTGAGAGGGATCTTTGCTTTTCCCAGCAAAACTGAGGCACGGGGGCGGCTCCAAACCGGGAAATCCCAAAATTCCTAAATTCATGGGATTTAGGGAATCGTGCCCTCCTGGAAAAACAGAGGCAAAATTCCCAAACTGAGGAAAATTCCCAGATTCCTGGAATTTTTGGGACTTGCACCCACCCGGGGAAACTGAGGTAAAGAGGATTATTCCATAAGAAAATTCCCAGATTCCTGGAATCTGAGCAGGACTTTTGTCTCCCCAGGGAAAATGAGGCATTGGAATGATTCCATAGGAAAATTCCCATATTCCTGGGATTTTGGGACTTGTCCCCACCCGGGGAAACTAAGGCATGAAATTATTCCATAGGAAAATTCCCAAATTTCTGGAATTTTGGGGGTGGTTGTATTTTCCCTGGGGAAACTGAGGCAGAGAAGACGATTCCATAGGAAAATTCCCAAATTCCTGGAATTTTTGGGGGTTTTGTACCTCCCCGGGGAAACTGATGCACGGGGACAATCCCCACCCCAACATCCCAAATTCCCACTGGTATTTCCGCGGGATTTTTCCCTTTTCCTGAAAAACCGAGACCCGGGAACGATCCCCGATGCCGAATCCCAAATTCCCAACGGGAATTAGCTCCCAAAACTCCCGTTTTCCCCCCCACACTGCCTCCGATCCAGCAGATCCTTGTTCTGCAGCTCTGGCATCGCCATCCGCACGCACAATTCCCGAATTCCTTCGGATCCATCCCTTGCTTGAGGGCAAATCCCAGGATTTCCCCCCCTCCCGGCGGCTGGAACGGCCGGAGATTCCCGTCGGGAACGGCTTGAGCCGGGAAACCTCATTCCGGAGCCGGGAAATGCCGAATTTTCCCGCTTTTCTCCAAAAACTCCAGTGGAGGTGGGAATAAAACGCCCAATCCAGGGAATTCCAGGCTCGGATGCCGTGGCTTTCAGCCGGGGAGGTTTTTCGGGAATTCCCCCTGGAATTGTGGGCGAAGGTACCCATGGAATTCCGGGGTCAGCAGGAGAACCAAAGATTCGTTCAAGTTTTCCGCCAGACGCGTTCCAGGTTTTCCAGGATTTTCGGGATTTTTCCCGGCGGAACGGAATCGGGGAGGCCGAAACGGAACCATTGGAGGTTGTAGAGATTCCCGGGAATTGGAGGCCAGGAAGGCGACGAGGGACGGGGAATTGCGGGAGGCAGGAAAGAGGAAAAGGCGGATTCGCTCAACATTCCTGGGGCGCGGACGACGGAGAAGGAAAAGCTGTCGTTGGGCGTCACCTTCTGCACCTGCGGGGAAATTTTAGGAATTTTGGGGGGGATTTTGGGGGAGCTTTTAGGATTTTTTTTCTGATTTTTTTTTTTTTTTTTTTTTCCTTTTTTTTTTTTTTTTTTTTTCCTTTTTTTTTTTTTTTTTTTTTCCTTTTTTTTTTTTTTTTTTTTTGCCTTTTTTTCTTTACTTTTTTTTCAAATTTTTTGGTGTTTTTTTTACCGATTTTTTGGTTATTGTATTGCGGATTTGGGGGGAATTTTCAGGATATTTTTCGGGAATTTTTGGGAATTTTTGGGAGATTTGGGGGGATTCTTGGGTGAATTTTCTGTTTTTTTTCAGGATTGTTTCCAGATTCTTTTCTGCTTTTTTGGTGAGGTTTGTTTTTTTTGGGTTTTTTTGGGTTTTTTTTAAGGGATTTTTAACCGATTTTTTTCCCCGAGTTTTTGGTGATTTTTACAGATTTTTTGGGAATATATTTGAGGATTTTTTGGGGTGACTTTTAGGATTTCTTCAGGCTTCTCTTTTTTAATATTTTGGCAATTTTGGGGAGACTTTTAGGGGATTTTCAGAGAATATTTTTGGTAAATTTTGGGATTTTTTTTGTGGATTTATTTTGTGATTTTTCCAGTTCTGGGAGATTTCAGGGGATATTTTTCGGGAAATTTTCTTAATTTTGGGGATTTTTTTTTTTCCGGGAATTTTTAGGGGTTTTTTGACGGATTTTTTGGAGATTTTTCCTGTAGTTTTGGTTTTTTACAGGACTATTTTTCCTCGAGAATTAATTTTTCTGTGCTGTGGCAGAAGATTGTCATCCTTGTCATATTTAGAATGACATTCATTATTCCAATGGAAACCTTTCTTGCATTTGGAGCAGAGTTTGCTAGGTTTTTTCTTCCCCTGCTTATTTTTTGGGCGCTGCTTTTTCATATGACCTTCCTCTCCACAGTCAAAGCATTTGATTGTTGCTTTAGGATCCTGTATCTGTCCAGCTAAGGCAGTTACTGGCAAATCTGCTTTGTGCCGTTCTGTACCAACTTGTGCACAAGCTTTGATAAAATCATTTATGGAAACATCGGGTTTGTTTTGAACTAAATCAAGTGCCTTGTGACACTCAGGATTAGCATTTTCATAAGCTAAGCGTTTCAGCAAAACTTCAGCTGCAGCTGGTGAATCAATTTGCCCTGTCACAGCTGTTTGCAAATGATCAATAAAGGTAATGTAGGGCTCTTGAGGTCCCTGCCTCATAGTAGAGAAGCCAGGTTCAGGTTTATTAACATCTGACACTCTTTTTAAACCTCTGATGGCCAGATCCCTTGCTTGGTGAAATGCTTCTGGGGACATTCTTAACTGTTCTCAACATCTGGGCTCCAGTTCCCGTCAAATGATCCCTTGTTATCGTAGCATTAGCAGTTCTTATGTTCGCCCACGCTTGTTCTTCACAAAGCCCATCATACCCTGTCCACCACATGGAATATTGTGCTGCCCTCATAATCGACTTAAACAAAGCTTTCCAGTCAGCAGGTAACATAATATAGCTCTCTGCAATAGCTTCTGTAAGTCTCAAGGTATAGGAAGATTGCAAGCCATTCTCTTTCATAGATTTTCTTAATTCTTTGACCATTTCATAAGAACATTGTTCATGACTAGGCTGATTGCCTTGATAGACTACAGGCAAAGCATGGAACATTTCAACATCCCCCTGAAGCAAAGCCGTTTGTCTACAGGCAGCTAAAAAGTCTCTTGGCTCAGGGAGCTGCAACAAGTCACTGTCAGTTGTGAAGGGAGGCTGTAGCGCCTTTGAGTCAGGAGATGGTGCTGTAATCATGATTTTCAGGTGCTGCGAAGGTATTTTAGAACACCAATTGCAGATTTTTGTCTGCAGGTTCCCTTTCTTTTTCCTCCCCGCTGGCCCCCTCCTCCACGTGCAAATTAAGTGAGTTAGAACCCAAAAGCCGTGCTGTACATGTGGGGGAAGTGTCTGCAGGAGGATTTTCAGCTGGCAGTACTATGTCTGTGGAACCATGAGAAGCTTGTAATGCAGAATATATCGTTTTGCATGTTAGGAATTCTTCTGAGGTAGTCTCAGGTGTATCTGTTTGATGTGCCTTTAGAGCATTGCCCACTCGCTTCCATTGATTGAGATCACAGGAGCTGTCAGGAGGGTACCGGGACAGTAAGGTTTCACCCATACAAGGAGTTGTAGTTTCTTTTCTTGACTTTTAAGATGTTGCTCCCTTGCTATACTCAATAAGCAGTATTTATGAAAGGCTTCTAGTTTAGGTATATTGTTGCTCATTTTTTGAGGGAATTACCTGACTGCTTTGCTAACCTGTTCGTTAGCCAGGGATGAACGGATCCCGGGCGATCCTTGAAGTCCACCGTTGGTGCAGTTGGGATGTGCTGCCGGTCCAGGATCTCCTGGAGATTTCAAGTCCCTGTTCATGGGATGCCTTTTGTGAGCGCATGAAAGAAACACGGTCCCCTGATGGGGTAAAACTAGAGATGTTTATTAAAAACGTACATAGGTTTTATAATGTTTTTACCATTGGGTTAGAATAGTGTGAACCTGAATAGCCAGTCATATAATTGTTAGTAAGTTTGCTAACCAATAATGTTCATTATCGATTCCCCAATATCAACATCAGACTTTTTTCTGAGAAACAAATGCTTATATAATATGTTTTTCTAGAAAACTGCTGGGCACCTGCTACTTGTTACATTTTAAAAAATGCTGTTACATCTTTCCTGCCTTATCTGAATGGTCTTTTCTTTTGACTAAATGCTCTTTGTTCTCCCAATAACAACCTCCCTTTGTTTTCTTTCCCCACACCTTCCCTCCAGCCTCTGGCACAGCCAGGGCTGCACAGAGGCCAAGAGAAAAAAAGAACCGCCACTTTCTTGTTTGAAACTCCTGCAGTTCCATGTCGCTCTGCCTTGGTCCCCTGTGTCACACTTCCAGGGCCCTGTGTCTCATCCCTGCTCCTGACACATTGCCAAGGTCTCCTGGGAGCAGGAGTATCTGGGAGCACTCAGCCTGGGCTGCCTGCAGCTGGATGAGCCCTCCGTCCTCACTGCCCTGGCCTGGGTAATGCTGTCATTTGGAGGACCTGGGAAATGGGTGGTCAGCCCCGGCTGAAAGTCTCCCACCCCCGGGGGTTGTGCCTCTGCCACAGGGAGAAGCAGAAAGGAAGGTTTTGCTCCAACCCCATCCACTCCCACTGGCATTTGCCCACAGGGCCAGGTCCCTTTCCGCTTCCCACGTCTCCATGTTTCTGGAAACCAGTGCCTTGGTGCTCCTCAAAAGCACCAGCGATGGAGCCTGGCCTCAGAGCTGCAGGAAGGAGCTGGACTTGCTGTACCCTCCAGAGTGGCCTCCAAGGGCCCTCTGCTCTGGATCCATCACCACAGTGGGCCCTACTGTCCCTACATCCCTTCTTGCCTCGGGCTGTTGGCATCACTTGGAGTGATTAGCACTTGAAGCACTTCTTTTTCCATGGGAACAGCACTCTCTGTTAGCCTGAGGGCTGGCTGCTGTGAGCCCAGGGTGCTCTGTGCATGCAGCACAGGGCTCTGCCCATGAACATCTCCTCAGGTCTCTGAGGAGACAGTCCCTGGTCTGCGTTCATGGGGCTTCTGCTCTGCCTCGCTGGGAGAGGCCATCACATCCAGGTCTTTCAGGCCAATCCCTGCACAAGATTTTTCCTTTTTTATTTTAAAGTGAGAGTTTGTCCCCTGTGCAGCTGCCCTGGATCGAGGGCACAAGGGCACTTTTTACCAGTTTTTGGGGCTGTGTGACTGTTCTGCTTTGCTTGCCCAGTGAAATGGGTGCCCTTGGTGCTGTGCAGCTGATGCCTGAATTGAGGCAAGAAAGCAACACTCCACATATTTGTTTGACTCCGGGCGTGCGTGGGAGAGCTCCTCCACAAACTCACTCGTCCATTCTTCCCACAGTACCAGCTTTTATACTTTTTTACCTTATGTGCACATGATACTTTCCTAACCTTCATATTGCAACATATTTTGTGTTTACATGATTATGGAAGCCCTTGTAGCACATGGTGATTTCTGCACCAGGTGCTCGGCAGCCTCCTGGGGGTCGTTTTTGAGGAAGGCTGAGAAGTCTTCCTCAGGCTTGAGCTTTTCACCTCTGCTTCCTGCACATGCTCCAGAAGATTGTCTGCTCAAATAGCCAGTGGTCAGCTTTCTGTAGTTAGCTTGTCTGCTTTCTGTAGTTTAGAAATTTGCTGATTTCTAAAAAGCGCATCATTCACACACCCTGTTACAAAGTAACTACTTCTTTCTGCATAGCTACAGCCTCTTGCATAGCTCAAGCATTATCTTGTTGCCTCGGCATCACAATCCATCCTACTCTTTCAGACAGCTGGTGCTGGTAGAGCTCCCAGCCATCGGGAGGGTATTGGTCGTGCTCCCCCCTGAATCAGTACACCTGCAAGGCAAAGGATGCCCATGGAAAAGAGCACAAAATTAACTCTGCCTGGATTGTTCCCTCAATTTCATGTGTAGCTATTTCACCAGCTGCTCAAGGACCGAGAACCTGTTTGGTTTGTATTACAAAATAATGACTGGAAGAAATTGGATTAAGGTGTTGGTGATGGTTATGTTGATTATTTGGTTATGTTTATTGTAGTCTTGGGGACACCACCCCACAACCATTGGGAGACCTCTCCCAGAGACATGGCACCCTTGGGAAACAAAGGAGTCTCCAGCCCTCGACAGACAGGCAGTTGAAGTGTCCACTCTCTCTGACTGCTGGCTTTGTGGAACTCCTCTCAGTGTGCCAAGCTGGCCCTGGGTACCCATTTGGCCAAGTCCACCGTGCCAGTGAAACCAAAAATAAGACTCAGGGAGTCATTAACAGATCCACCCTGGCCAATTGCCTTTCCAGGGAAAGCAAGATACTGCATCAGCTGAAACCAGACATCTGGAGTATTTGTGAGAGAAAGTAAGTGCCTCTGGACATATCAGGAATGTCCTGGGGGCACATGGTGCTGTGTGAATACGGAGCTCTGGGACACACCAGAGGGTACCAGGGATGTGCCGCGGGGACATTGTTACAATCCAGTTTAAAGCCAAATGAGCAAAGAAAGCTATGTCTCTGGGTGTAAAATGGAAAGAACTTTGAAAGTTCAAAATATATCAAAAAAAGGTGATCAAAACCAAATGAGGTTAGATGTTGTTGCCAAAAAAATTGATATATTTTATTTAATAGTAAAAGAGGCAAAGAGAAAGAAAGAGAAAGGGAGAAAGAAAGAAAGAAATAGAGAAAGAAGCGTGTGTGGGGGGTGGGGGGGACAGGGAGAGAGCAACAGGGGTTAGGTGGAAGCATATCACCCTTCCAGGGGACCCAACGACGTCTCGCTGCTCCCCTCCTCTGCAGGAGCTGCTGCAGCAGGAACCCCAGCACTGAGTGCGCACGAGGGTGCAGCGGCGCGCTGAGGCCGTCATTGCCGCACTCAGGTACCCACCCGACCCTGCGCCCAGCCCTGCCCAGCCCTGCGTGCCCACCTGCACCAGGCCTCCAGGCAGCGCTCCCAGCGCCAGCGTCCAATGGGGACAACTTTCTCTTTGCAGGTCTGTGGGGACGGTGCAGGAGAACAACCCACTCCTGCTCTACTCCTGCTTCTGGAGTGCCTCCTGTCTTCCTCCAAAAGCAGGAAGCCTGGGCACGTACGTTTCCCTTGGTGCTCAGGTGAGTGCTGCAAGAGCCCCCATCCCTCTAGGCTGCTCCTGGCCACCCTGTGCTGCACTAATCTCCAGCGATCCACTGCAATCGCTGTTGTCTTTGCAGAGCTTGGACCCTATGAACATGACACTGGAGAAGACCATGCTCAGCTCTCCTTCATCCAGAGTCAGCGAGGGGCTGCAGCGCATCTTGGAGGTCTGGCCCTGGCTGTTCCTCACCCTGGCAGGGAGGGGCTGCCCGCTCCTGGCTGGGGGTTCCCCAGCCCAGTGCTGAGCAAGCACACAATGCTACAGGGAGTGTGCCCATCTCCCATGGGGAAGCAGGGGCTGCCACCGGGCTCTGCTGGAGCAGAGTGGCTGCAGAGGGTGGCACCTGCCAGGTGACATGGCCGGCCCAGGGCTTTTGTCCCAAGCCTGAGAGGGACCCCAGGGGCAGGAGCCCCACTGCAGGCTCAGCTTGAGCTGGGAGCAAGCCCTGAGGGTTGGTGTGAGTCCGGCCCAGCACTGCAGCTGTGCTGCTGCTGTGAGGTGCATGAGGGCTGCTCCTGGGGCTCACTGGCAGCTTCCCTCTGCCCAGGAGCTGCTGGACTTCACCAGTTGTGAACGGGGAGCTGCGCGTGAGAACGGCCTGGAGAGAATCAGGAATCTGAGCCACTTTCTGGCTGACTGCTCCACTCTGGTGGTAAGGACCGGGCACCCTCCAGCCAGGCCGTCTCCCTGGCCCTGCATTCCACTGCAGCTGCAGCTCTGTGGTGCCTGCACAGCCAGCCCGGGCAGGGCTTTGGGTGCTTGCAGGTTTCTGAGCTGAAGGGTCTGGGCTCCTCCATCTGCCCTGGGCTTCCCAGCCAGGAGTCAGCTCTGCCCCCAGGCCCGGACAAACTGCCCAAGGATCGCAGAGGAAGCCCAGGCAGCTCTCCCTGCACAGTTGGTGCCCAGTGCCTGCTCTGGCAGACGGGGCCCACAGGGCCCTGACAAGCTCTGACACACCTGCGTCCCACCCTGGGCACACTCTGGGTGTCAGGGCTCTGGCCACAGCTGCCTGCTCTCAGCCTTTCTGCTCTTCTGCCTCAACATGTGGACAAATGTGCCTCTTTTGGACAGATGCCGAACTTCAAACTCGGACAACTGTTAGGACATTTCATCCTCATGGTATTTGAGGAAGAAAGGCCTAGTGCCGTGGGTCTGGATGCTTTCTACATGCTCCTCAAATTCACCTGTCAGCAAAGACGTAAGACAAGCTGTGGAGGGACGCATTGCCTGTCCCCGCACACCACTACCACCCCACACGTCCAATCTGCTTGACTTCCTGAGCACTGCAATGGACCCTTGAGCTTGGTGCAGGCACCACCACGTCACCAGCACTGCCTCTGCTCTGCTCCTGCCCCACACAATGCTCTCTTCCAGGCTGTTGATGCTCCCGTGTAGCTTAGCTCCTCGCCGCGACTCCAGCCATGCTTTAACTGGGGAGCTGCACACAGAGCTTGGAGCTGCCTGGGCCAGGAGCATGGGCGTACGGACATTGGACGCAGGTCACCCTTGACACTGTCACCCACCCTGTGTCCTGCTCTGGCAGACTCCTCTCCAGCCGTTCCCAGCTCCCACCTCTTGTCAGTATTTGTGCAGTTTGCTGGCGCAGCTGCTGTGTCTCGCTGACACATCCATGTTTCCGTGCTCTTTAGAGGTGACACTGCCAAGCAACAGTTCCCTGTTCCGACTGTGCTGGGAAAGTGGCATGGACTCTTTCAGGTATTCACTCACCGGCAACAACGTCCTCAAGGTAACGAGCTCCCCCTTTGTTGGGACCTGTCGGCAGGACGCTGGTGTGAACAAAGGGGCCCAGAATCAGCGTGGCTCCATTCCTTCCTGCCATAGATCTTTGGAAAATACCTTGGGCCGTCTGAGAGATCAGACCTCTTCTTCACAATCATGGCGGTGCTAGAGTCCCAGTCTCCCTGCAAAGAGGAGTTGGTTGTGAGCATGCTGGAGGCAGTCAAGGCAGATCCTGCCTGGTGGCTGACAGATGTAAGTGGCTTGTGGCTGCACTGCCCTGCCCTTCAGCCCTGCTGGGCCTTGTTCCTCCCTTCCTTCCTCCCTCCCTCCCAAGCCCAGGTGCACCTGAAGCCGCCTTACGGCAGCAGAGAGGGATGGCAAGGGCAGCTGAGCACAAGGCTGCACTCCAGGGACAGCACCACGCTCACCTGTGTCCCTTCCAGGTGCCATTGATGGTCAGGTGGATCTGCCACTGTAAGAAACCCAGGGACAGCCAAACCCAGGACATCCTTGACAGACTGCTCAACCTGCTGGCTGCCAAGGGCCCTGCCGAGCTCGTTGTCACACTGCTGGACATTGCTCCATGAGGAGACAGGTGCTGGCCCCAGCACCCCCGAGGCTTGTTCCCTGTGGGCACAGGGATGCCGAGACCCTTTGGCGGCCAGGCTGGAGCAATGCTGCAAGACACTCCCGATGAGTGCGACCCTCCATCCCACTGTGCTTTCCTGCCCTGCTGGGGCTTGTCCAGGCCCTCAGCTGCCAGAGCTGGCTCACCCAGCCCACAGCCAGCGCCTGGCTCCCAGCCCCACAGGGAACACCCCGTCAGCCCTCTGCTGCCTGCTGGGGCAGGGCCCCCGGGGACCCCAAGGCCTGTAGGGCTGCCCAGGCCATGCTGCTGTGGCCGACGCAGCCGTGTGGAAGGAGTGCTCTGCCTTGCAGGGACAGCCTCAGACTGTGGGAGCGGATGTTCTGCGTGCCCCAGGCTCCGGACAAAGTTCTGAAGGAGCTGCACATCCAGCTCCGGCACCGGCACAAGGGGCTCTTGCACACTAAGCAGGAGGACA
This sequence comes from Orthonyx spaldingii, assembly GCA_013397795.1. Classification (NCBI taxonomy): domain Eukaryota; kingdom Metazoa; phylum Chordata; class Aves; order Passeriformes; family Orthonychidae; genus Orthonyx; species Orthonyx spaldingii. The sequence continues at coordinate 7,378 of VZTJ01000579.1, read as the reverse complement.
CCTGGCCCAGCGCCTTGGCTGTGAGTCAGCAGCAAAAGCAGCTGCACAGTGCCCAGGGCTGGCCGAGCGGCACCTCAGGGACCAGGCTGAGGAGAAGCTGGCGCCCATCTGCAGCGGCGAGTGTGGAGCGAGGGCCGGGGGCAGCCGGGGGTCTCTGCGCACACGGGGGCTCAGCTCGGCTCTGTGCCTTTGGCTCGCAGCCCTTCAGCCCCTGGAGGCAGACGCCGATCCCACCATCTCTTGCCTGGCAGCTCAGACTGCCTTGATCCTGAGGAGCCCGAGGCAGCAGCCAAGACCAGGACGCTCCCTGCGAGCGCTGCGCTGCTGCCGCTGAGCCAGCGGCCCGTGGCAGGCAGGGTGGGTCATGTGTGCAAGATCATACAGGTGTCATTCAGCGTGGATACCACCCTGTCCCACAGGAATAAGGCTGAAAAACGGAGCAGAAAATTCACTGGAGGTTAGTGTCCACGAAGCAGACAGAAGAGTCCTGTAAAAATAACTTTATTCATGAACAAAGGGACAGAGTCCAATAGGATCTCTATCAATTACCTGAAACAAGTAGTCTTCTTTTACCCTAATCTCCTTGTGCCAATACAGCCTCTTCCTTGTCCCACTGGCTGAGGCACTTGGAAAGTTATAAACTTCCAGGTTACTCTTTTTGAAATAATATTGAAGCAATTATGCTAAAGACAGCAAACCCTATTGCTAAGTAAACAGCGTCCGCTGCTGGGGATCACGTCAGAGGACCTCGTACCCCTCTTCAATCTACTTCGTGGTAGTGAGGACCTTGACTTGCTGAGGATCATCACTCCGGAGGCCCGGGTGTTATAAATGTTTTTCTTTCGCATTTCGAGTTGTACGGGTTTAGGTTCAAGGTTCCTCAGTTCGGGTTGTATTTAGGTTTTATTGTTGGGTTTGGGTTGCGCAGTTTTAATTTAAAAAAAGGGATGCCATAAGGGTGGGTGTCCAGAAGGTGGTGCTGAGACCAGAAAGAGACTTTGAGAGGGAACCACCGGACCCCCCTCTTGACTGACAGCAGAACCGATCAATCATCGATCAAAACTGAGCCACAGCAACAACAAATCACTCGACGCCCCATGAGGCAGAAGGAGGACCCTAGGAAACAAGCCAACCCAGGAACCAGTGGCAGGAAGAATGACCCAATAGACTGTGAACTTTGGGGAAAACCAATAAAAAACGGAAACTGGGTTGTATAAACAGAGGAACCCAGTCTGTTCTGGGTCCTTCTCCTGTGGTGGCCTGCTGCAGGTAGAAGTACCTCTGCCTTGGTGAGCGGAAGGGCTACTCCCTTTTCGGTGCTCCCTTGCTGTTGTTGCTTGGATTTAAACCAGTTAACCCTTTATGAGTGACCGGCCTCTCTCGCGTCCGTAACAGGCGCCACTCACAAAATGGCGCCCAGGGCTGAGGGTGCACCTTCCAGCACGCTTGGCGTCCCCTCCGGCCAAAACCCCGGGGCAGCGTGGGGCGGGCTGAACCCCCACTTTCAGCCACCTGCTGAGGTTGACGTTAGCAGACACCCGTCTGATTCACCCTGTGGGGCATCTTTATTCTGTGCACACAGAGATACACAAGTCAGTTTGTAACTGTCGCTGGCACTATTTTAATCTTGTGTGAAAATCACACTATGAAAGACCAATGTACACAAAGCAGACAGATGAGTCCTGCCAGAATGAACTTCACTACAATAACGTGCCACAGACTACCACCCCCTTTCCCTCTCAGGGTGTTAGAAACGCAGGATGCAGCCTTCTTCTATCCTGAACTCCCAGCCGCATGCTGCCCTCCTCCTCTCCCCATTGGCTGAGGTACCAGGAAGGGACAACCTTCCCGAACCGACTCCTACATATTGTCTCTTTAACATGTGTTCCCTTCTCCAGCATACATTGTACGGACATTATAGTTAGCTCCATGCCCGCCCTGAGCGGACAAGTTAATATTCATAACTCTACTAAGCCCGAGCATTTTCCTTTAAAGTACAAGATCACAGACTGTGCTTGGTCCTGCAACAAAGGGGCTTAATGTTTGTAAAGACCCCCACACTCACCCTTCCACAACCTGATTGTTTCTTTCAGATCTAGGCGTTTGTGAAGAAATTAACCTATCAATCAGGTGCTTCTCAATGAGATTCTTTAGATGCAGCACAGACTTTCTGTTCAAGCAACAGGCAAAGACATGGGCAAGGGTTTCTTGGGCTGCTGCTCTGGGACTTATGGAGGGTGAGATTGCAGGAAAAAAAGCAAATCCCATAAACGATTGGTGAGAGATGGTCACTGACAAGAATCAGTGGGTAAAAAAAGTAGACAATGTGAGTGGAAACGTGTGACAAACATGAATGGGGAGAAAGGAGGGAAATGTGAGAAAAGGGAAGAAAAAGGGAGGCAAAAAGTGTGAGAAACATGAGTGGGAAAAGGGAAGGAAACGTGAGGGGAAAAAAGGGCAGAAATGTGAGGGGAAAGTGTGAAAAACAGGAGTGGAAAAAAGGAAACGTGAAGGGAGCAAAGGGAAGAAAAAGAGCAAAAAGTGTGACAAACATGAGGGTCAAAAAGGGTGGGCATTGTGAGGGGAAAAGTTTGAGAAAAGCGAGATGAGAAGTGTGAGAAACAAAAGAGGAAAAATTAGAGAACCGTGGGGGGAAAGAAGAGCGGAAGTTTTTTCTGCATTAGGAAACAGTTGCTTAAACAGCAGTAAGTGACTGATTTCCAAACGGTACATATATATACAGCTGAGAAATCTGTTACATGGTAACCAGTTCTAACATCGTGAGATTTTACACCTCTAAATCCTACGAGTTCAATTCCAGTATCTTTAAAATGGGCAGTGAGTGTGATTGGATAGCATATTTTCTCACTTGTCCTGTCACTGAGTGCCCTGGTAAAAACATTAGTAACCTTTCCCTTTTTGTTTCTTAGTTTGTTTTCCCTTCTCTGTGGGTTTCTTTGCCTTTGCCTGAGGGAGTTTCCAGATGATATTCCACATAGTCTTTCCAGTGGAATCTCCTCGCAGTGCTACACTCATCATTTCAGAGAGGTTCGTAGCTTTCCCCAGCCCAGACCGGCGGCCCCGCGAGGCGGATGCGGGGTGCTTCCCAGGGCTGTTATCCTGAAGAAGTCAGGGCTATCAGCGGGAATCACCGTCCCGTTCTCTCGCCGCATTCCCCGTGGGACCCGATGGCACTTCTTTTCATAACAGCTGGCCCTTCCCGCTCCTCATTTCCTCCCCTTTCCCCCCACATACAGCCCAGGTGTTATAAGTGTGGATAAAATAATTGGTCCCAATCAGGTCAATTAAAATAAATTTGTTTATTTAGCAAGCGGCAGCAAGCAAAGCAGCCCTGGGCGGCCACAACGGCGCGCATCCCCCTCCCAAACGCTACAGTACTTATACTCCTCGACTTCCTGGATGCGTATCTCTAGTGGAGTACTCTGCGCCTGCACAGCCTGTTGCTAGGGGGTCGTTTTCTGCCTTCGGGTGGTCACAGGGATGAAGGTCCGACGTCTTCCTCACACATCCTCCCTTTGTGTTCTGCCTGTGACTATCTCTTCTTCCCGGGGCCCCTTTGATTCAGGCGGCGCCAGTGGGTGTGAGCTGATACACTGTTTATCTTATCAGGATGCCTAAGGCTTAACTCAAGATTACAGCTCAGCAAGGGTTAATTAGTAAACAAACAAAATTCATTTATTATGGTTTCAGCAAATGTTCAGCAATATTTGATTAACAAACAAAATTAATTTACTACACAGGGACCCCTCCTGCCAAATCCCCCTTCGAGGTGCCGCTGTGGCTGCTCCCTGGCAGCCGCTGCAGCCCCGGGGCCCAGCGGGAGCTGCCGCTGGCACCAAGGCTGAGCGGGACACGGGGCCGCAGGCAGCGGGCAGCCCATGAAGAGACGGTGAGGCTGAGGGGACCGGGGGCAGCTGGGGGGGCTGTGGCGGCTGAGAGGAAGCGACGGCACTGAGGAGACAGGGGGAGCTGAGGGGACTGAGCTATGGCGGCAGGTGGCGCGGCCTGGGGGCACCGGGGAGCTGAGGGGCACGGCGGAACTGAGGGGACTGAGTGATGGCGGGAGGTGGCGGGGGCTGGGGGCACCGGGGAGCTGAGTGGCATGGCGGGACTGAAGGGACNGCGGTGGTGGGAGGTGGCGGGGGCTGGGGGCACCGGGGAGGGCAATGGTGGCGCCGGGGACGCTGAGGGCAATGGTGGGACTGAGGGATGTGGGGGTGCGTGCGGTGGCGGCACTGAGGGCGCTGAGGGCTGGGCGGCTGAGGGCGAGGTGGCGGCACTGGGTGTCTGAGGGCAGTGGCAGTCTGGCTTGGGGGTCTGAGGGCACTGGTAGCATTGGGGAAGTGATGCTGCTCACCGCTGAGCAGTGAGACGAGGGCCAGAGGGGTGCGGGAGTTTTGGGTGGTGTGCCGTTTGAAAATCTTCGGGTCTGTGTACACACTGGGTCAGTCATCTGCAGGGACAGCTGGAGCATCTGTCACTGTGCACACAGGGGAGAGGAGCTGGCACTGAGGCTTCTGGCAGAGCTTTCCTGCCAAAGAATGGCAAGTTAGGCTGGTTTTCAGGAGGACTAAGTGGGGAGGTGAAAGCTAAATAGACAAGTTCTTTGTTCTTGGAACACCCCAGAATTTGTTGGGTTTTTCTAAGTCTGTTTGGGACCATCTGGGTTTTATAGTCCCTGAGAGAAGTACAATTGCTGCCAAGAGAAATGTGCACACAGCTGACACTGACTCAGTATCCCTTTTTCTGGCTCTTTCTCCAGACCCTCCCAGGACAAGCGAAGCTGCTTCTGGATTCCTTCCTGCAAATGAGACTCCCCATCTATTCCAGAGAAAGTTTTCACCCCTCTGAGAGTTTAGAGATTTTGACAGAGGCAACCCACGTGCACAGTCCTAGCTGATACTTGTTTGTTTACTGTTAGCACTACTAGTATTCTGAAGATGTTTTTACACTGAAAGTGATAGCTCAATATACTAGCAATGCAATTGCAGCAGTTTCCAATATATTCACATTTTAATTGAAATGGGTGTTGATTTGTGTTACTCAAAGCCATCAGCTGATGTCCACATTATGATGCTACAGGATTTTGGCAATGACTGAAGGCAAGTGGGGAAAAATATCCAAGCATGCCCAGCAGATCCCTCAGTTCCAGTAAAGCTGGGCAACGAAACCAGAGATTTTTCATAGCCCAATCCACTGTGTAAAGAATCCTAAAACAAGTTCCTTATGGCAGAGGCAAAAAAGGAACAACAGCAGGGCAATGCTGGCCCATGGGTGTCCCTGAGTTACCCAGCTATGGATGTTCCAGGCATGTGCTGCTTTTGGCAGGTGCATTTTTGGGACGTTGGCTGGACAAGCACTTGTGTCTCCACCGAGCTTTCTGTACTTCTGTAGCAGCAACAGAGGTGCAGCCCTGCTGGAAAATGCTGCAGGCCTCACTCAGGTTCAGCCTGGCAGGACTTTACACTGCCCTGTTATTGACAAAANGTGCCCCACAAAAACGGCTCACGCCCCATCCCCTCTCCTTCCTTCGTTTTTATCTGCTTTGGTTTCCGGCTGACGTGTTTTTCCTGGAGTGCTCTGCATCTGCTCCACAGTGTTGCTAGGGGGTCTTTTCTGCCTCCTGGTGGTCTTGGGGATGAAGATAGTGAGTCTTCCTCAGTGACCTTCCAATGCCCTCTTGCCGTAAGCATGCATATTGCTCCTTAGGTTACGCAATTGCCAGTACAATATACATTGTTTATTCTAGGGGATGTCTGTAGTTAAACGTTCCAGTGGGGGTTGCCTAAAACTCATACAGATTACTTAAAATTTGATAAACATAGCTGATGCTTATCAGTAGCAATGTACAACTGTGCTGAGAGAGCAGGGAAGCTCCAAGAAGCAGGAACTTCCACAGATTCTGTCATCTCCCATTCCCTTTCCCCTTTTCCCTTTTCCCTTTTCGCTTTCCCTTTTCCTTTTCCCCTTTCCCTTCTCCCTTTCCCTTTCTTCCTTCACCCATTTTGTCTCTTATTTTCACCTACAGAGATTTTTATGCTCTCACGCATTCAAAAGTAATTTACAGTCCCTCCATTACCTCTGTCTGATGCTGTTTGAGGATGTCCTCTCTGTTCTCCGAGAGGCATCTGCCCTTGCAGATTCTCTTGCTTGGTGACAGAGGCTGTCACAGCACTGCCACCAACACGTGTGAAGCCACAGTTGCAGAATTTGTGCTGGCCCAAGACGCTTCCCGTGTAGCAGAAATAGCAGCAGGAGTTCAAGCTCTGCTTCCCTGTGCTCCTGGATCCTTGGAATCCCTCTTGCTCTGCTCAGGGTCACCGGCAGCTCTACCAGAGGTGGCGGAGGATGTGGCAAAGCTCCAGGGACACTTTGGGCTGGGGCTCTGGGCAGCAGGACCTTCCCTTGACCCAAGGTCAGTTCTGCAGACAGGTATGGCCACACTCTCCCAAACACTCTTCGCTTTTTGGGGGAAATCTCTTCAGTTTTAGACACTTGTGACTCTGAAGGAAGCCAAAGACTGGGACATTTCTTCTGATAAGGCAGATGATGGGCAGTTCCTCTGCCCATGGAAATAAACCCTAACCAGTTCTTTTGGCTAAGCAACCTCCAAGCACATACTTTGCAAGAGCTATGCACAGGTGTTCCAGGAATGTTCCAGTGCAGCTGGAGGTGCAGATCTTACCAAAGAGGTGTCCCTGCTTTGGGAGGAGAGAGGAGTGAGCCCACCTCTGGTCTGGACAGGTGCTCATATTTTCAATACCTGGTGGATTCCTCACTGAAGGATACAGAACAATTCAGATATTGTGTCCATATGATAAAGTAAACATAGTCCAAAATTTCCTCCTGATGGAAGAGGTTAAAAAATATTCTAATAATTGTCTTTGTTTCCCACTGTCCAAACCGAGAGTAAATTAAATTGTTATTCCCCATATTGAGAAAGTTTTGCAAGAGAATGTGATTCCAGCAGAACTACACCAAAATATATGAGTGATAGTCTTTTCTGTGTGTGGTAAACCTCTACAAAACACAACATTTTATTTATAGTAAGGCAACGAATTCTGCTCCTTAACTGCATGAACAATTCAGTAAATATGTGACGAAAAATTACATGGTTCTTACTGGCTGGGAGGATGCTATCCTTTAGAACACAGCTATCAGGACTGAGCTGTGGCGAAAGAAAACAAAGGGAACTCGTAATTGGGAGAACAAAGAGCATTTAGTCAAAAAGAAAAAACCATTCAGATAAGGCAGGAAAGATGCAACAAAGTTTTTAAAAATATAACAAGCAGCAGGTGCCCAGCAGTTTTGTAGAAAGAACCTATTATATAAGCATTTATATCTGAGAAAAAAGTCT
>VZTJ01000577.1:79337-151387 GCA_013397795.1 Orthonyx spaldingii | reverse complement strand
GACCGCAACAGATGATGAGAACTAAGAGACCTCTTGAAAACTTTCAATCTTCAATACTCCAGTTGCAATTCATCAGCAGACTCTACTAGATTTTATCTCCACTCACTTCAGTTTCATAAGGAATAGAGTGTTTTCAAGGTCTGGGTATTTGCAGAGGCAGTGTAAACTATTGCCTAAGTAATGTTCAGCTGGTACATTAATGTTTCAGTTAATTTGCAAAACTGGTTTGGTAACTGGGATAATTAAGGGCTTTGATAGTGAAATCATTTTTGTGAAATTAACTTCTTTTTCTTGTGAGAGGGATGAAGCCCCATGGCAGAGTTTCTATGGCAAAAGTGAAGCTTCTCAGTGCTTTCCTCTGAATAAGGAGTGGTCTCTGTGCTGTCCAGGGATGAAGTACATCCCAGTTCCTCTCCCTTCCTCGTAACCTGTGTGTCCCACACAGGTGCATGGTGCAAGGAGGAAAACAGAATCACCCCTCCTTTTGCCTGGTTCTGATTATCTTGCCTTGCTGTGCCTTGAGTGCCTTTCTTTGAGGCAGCTGTATTTTTTGTGCACCTGTAATAGTTACAGTGGTGTATCTGAGCATACAACTGGGAATTTTCTTATTTATACCAATGCAGTGGAAAGCTGCAACACAGTCATGGTATAATGGTGTCATGGTTCAACCCCAGCCAGCAGCCAAGCCCCATGCAGCCGCTCATTCACTCCCCCACCAGTGGGATCAGGAAAAGAATCAGAAGGGTAAAATCTCATGGACCAAGATAAAGACAAGTTTAATAGGGAAAGCAAAAGCCATGTACACAAACAAAGCAAAACAAGGAATTCTATCACCACTTCCCATGGGTAGGCAGGTGTTCAGCCATCTCCAGGAGAACAGGCCCCATCACGTGCAGTGGCTACTTGGGAAGACAAACGCCATCATTCCAAACATCTCCCTTTTAGTCCTTATTCCTCCCAGTTTATATGCTGAGTGTGATGTCAGGTGGTCAGGAATAGCCCTTTGATCAGTTTGGGTCACCTGCCCTGGATGTGTGTCCTCTCAGTTTTCTACGCACCTCCAGTCTGCTCCCCAGGATGTCAGTACAAAAAAGCAGAAAAGGCCTTGGCTCTGTGTAAGCCCTGCTCAGCAACAACAAAAACATCTCTGTATTATCAACCCTGTGTTCAATACAAATCCAAAACATAGCCCCATACCAGCCACTGTGAAGAAAATTAGCTCTTCTGCAGCCAAAAGTGACACAAATGGAGATACCAATCCTGGTGTAAAGGGAGTACAATGCTGTTTTGTTCTTGATCCATTTGAATTGCTGAGTAGTTTGGTAGTTGCCACAGGCATGATTATTTCCAAGCATCTTTCGGCATCTCTCCTCTTGGAAGATTTACCAGTTTCACTGATATTTTTGCTAACTGAAAGAAGAAAATAACCTCATTACTTCCTGACTTTAATATCATATCTTCATTACTGGATCCAATGATCTCTAAATAATTAGAGATGAAAATAACAATGGCGCACATTTATTTATAACTGGGGATTAACTGGACAACACCTGCTCCCGACCTGTGCAGTGTGCCATGTAGCTAGGTGTATTGGGTCTGACTGAGGTAAAGCTCACAGCCCTACAGTGCTGTGCTTTGCATTGGTAGCTGGTGTTGATAACAGACCAGTGTTTTGGCTACTGCCAAGCAGTGCTGTCCCTCTGACATCCCCCACCAAAGGGGATGCGGGTGGGCGAGATCCTGGGAGGGGACACAAGCAGGCCAGCTGATCCAAATCAGCCAAAGGGATATTCCATACCGTATGACATCAGCTCAGATATAAAAGCTGAGGAAGAGAGGAGGAAGGGGGGGCATTCATGGAGTCTTCATTGTATGCCTCCTGGAAGAACCATTATGCGTGCTGAGGCCCTGCTTCCCAGGAAGCGTCCAAACATCGCTGCTGATGGGAAGTAGAGATTGATTGTTTTTCCCTCTTTAGCTCTTGCGTGTGCAGACCTTTGCTTGCTTCTTTTTGCTGTAATAAACTGCCTTATCTCACCCTACTAGTTTTTTTCCCTCCATATTATTCTCTCCCCTGCCCCAGTGGGAAAGGGAGGGATAGAGCGACTGAGTGGGTACCTGGCACCTAGCCAGGGTCAACCCACAATACTAGGGCAGCAGGACAGAGTTAAATGGTCTCGTTTATTTCAGAACAAGCTAATCTACAAGACTGCAATCCAAACAGTCTGTGTGAGTACGTATTATTTACAAACGCCAGATGGATAATATTCAGGGTAATTTATATCACTGCCTTACCTGTACTTCCAGTGCTTTCTGTTCATCTGCAGAGGCAGTGGTACCACACCCACAGGTTTCTGCATCTGTTTTGGAAATGTCCCAGTGGTGATACAGGAATGCAAGAGCAATCTTCAGATGGATTAAAATGTTAGGACTCTGTTGCAGTGAAAAACATGGTACCAACAATGTTGTTTGGAAAGCATGGCTTGTGGCCAAAAAATGGCCAACTGGGGCCCTTAGTGGTATTTTTACATATAAAGAAACTGTGTATCATTTTGCAAGCTTTATACTTGCTAAAGTTTCATCTCTCCATTGAAAATAGACATTTACGTGCTCAATCTGAAAACAATATGAGCAAAAGGGGGAGGAAGGAATCTAAAAAAAAGAAAGTGTTGTTCCCCTGATGATTCTAGAGCAATTTCTCAACATGCAAAGGCCTCCATAAGACATTTTCTCTCAGAATTTTCTCTGAATGAAACCTGTGATGTTCATTAATCACCACCTCTACCACTGCTTGATGAATGGGTCCAGCTCTGCCACTGTTTTGGACGGGCTGTGACCCTTTAATCTCTCTTGAGTTGCTTTCTTGCCAGTTTGCACCTGTATGTGGGCAGTTTGGCTGCAAATTAAATTATAAATAGTAGTGTGAAACTCAGAGGAACCACTAATAACCACATAGTTCTTTCCAAATACATATTCAGTCATCTTAGTCATACTTTGTCCTTGCAAATGGTACTAATATCCAGATTAACTACACATGGATATATTCTTATCTCCTTCTGTTCTCTCTAATACTTTTAGTTTAATTAAATGGATTCTTTTAAAATTTTCCCGATGCACCTGGTATCTGATTTCCTGCTTGCCAACCTATGACATGATTTTCTGCTGTAGGGTCTGAACATTGTTGTACAAGCTAATACCTGAAGTTATATTTTATTAACTACACAAGTTAATACATTTTTAAAAAAAAAAAAAAGCTTCTCTTTATTCTAGCTCTCAATGTTCCATGCAAACTGTAGCTAAAAATCTCCAGGGGAGAGGAAAATTAAGATTTGAATAATTGGTGAGAACTGCATGTTTTAGCTATTGTGATATTCTCAGCTTTTGCTGTCCTCTCAGCAAGTAAATGAGTTAGCTGCTGAGCTGTTAAAAGTCCTGTAGAGAAAATTACAACGTGAAAATACAATCTGGACTTGCAGTTTTTCTGTCCCACAGGCTCAGCCAACTTTTTTTGCTGCCAAAAGGAAACAACTGCTGCTTCCAGGGGCAACAACAGGGTCGCTTTCTCAGCTGCACTGACACCTCAAGTAAATCTCTTGAACTTGCAGAATTTCATTTGGGGTATAGTTATGAGTTCAAGCCCAGAATAGGCCCCACAGCCCCTCATGGAGGTGCTGAAGGACTCTGTAGCCTGTTCCAATTTTTATGAAGTGCTGTGAAGTAAATGGGACACATGTGCACATTGTGGATATAGTGGGAGAGACTGTATTTTCACTGTATTAGCAGAAATGTGCACTTGTTCATCTGATGAAGAACAGGCTGTGGGGATGGAAAGTATGGTGACAGATTAAGTGTGCTGGCAGTGTGCTTCTCATTGATGGACTGCGCATTCCTGCAGCATCCCTCAGCTTAGAGGACTGGGAAGGCACTTGAAAGCGAGTAGTGCTCAAACTGCTTGGGAACATCACCTCTTTGCTGTTCATTTCCCAAGTGACATGTGAAAGTTGGGAAGGCTTTACACTTCTAAAATTATTTTTTCTTTCAAAAAATGATCAGGATTTCTTTTTCCACCTATGTTTCTGTGTAGATATCAGGGTAAGCAACTCAGGCCTGCAGTTTTGAGGGTCTCCACCACTCTTCATGTCCCAAGTTTTGCTTCCACCTAGAGTGCTACATGGTTGTTTGTTGGATCTACAAACAGCAGATCACAGCACCATAATCTGTGGCTGAAGTCTCAGCTCTTAACATTGCGTAATCTTTTGTCACCGCTGCAGTGATTTGGCTAATTTTGTTGCTAGTATTAAAACTGCAATGCAATTTGTATGCTAAACCACGATGAGCATTTCTTTATTGTTTCCATACATAGGCACTCTAGATACAGCGAGCACTATTGTGGCTCTGCAGGCAAAGGCTGGTGTTTTCCCTGAGCTACAGCAGCACCTGCAAAGCAGGGTGTTAAGGAAAATCTTGGTTATGAAAAGAACCTTCAAATATGTTACGGAACAGGTGAACATTTCCATGTCATTATCCAGTTAAAACTAGAAGATGTAAAAGCTGCTTTTATTCAAAGAGGTGTTTTTCAGATCCTGCAAACATGCCTGTTGCATATGTAGCACTACATCATTGCTGTGTCCCAAATGTACATAGGCACACACCGGGCCAGTTCACATCTAGTTTACTATGGCAGAAAACTCTTGCGTGCCAGCAGGCAGGCCAGGATGAGCTCCAGCAGGTCACCAGTTCCAGGCAAGTAGGCAAATAGCAGCACCTTGTATCTGTTTGTAGTCACAGACCAACACAGAAGTTGGCTGGAACTGTCTTTTCTTCTTGTAGCACACAAGAAAGTGGGTTGTGAGGGGCTGATTAACAAGAAGCTGTTTTCACTTCTATGCCTTGTTACAGTTATTGAGATGAGTTTCCTTCAGTATTATTTATTTGAATGTCAATGCATGTGGCAAAAAGCAGCGCTGTGAGTGTCAAAAATCATGACCTTTCCTGTGTTCCTCACCTAATTTAAATCTTTAGAAGTCAGTGGAAATACACTAAGGCAGTGTGCTACTCTGCTGTTCCTGAAAAATGCTTTAATGTAGTAACTGTCAGAGCGGTTAATCTGTGAAGATCTACGTCCTTGCCCTGACCAAGGCCAGAACAAATTGGAACAGTGAAACCTGTCCATGAGCAGCTATGCAATCTTGTCCTAAGGAAGTTCCTCAATTTCTCTGCACATTAGTGCTTGGTATGTCTGAACATGGAAGATTTATATGTCCCTACTTTTTTTTTATTCCTAAAGGATGCTAAACAGGTGCTCTAAAGTCTGTCTGTGGTAACTTCTGCTCAGAAGAGGTTTGGATTTTAACTGTTGTAAATCCGTGAACCAAACTGTAAACTTCACCCTGGCAAAGAGTAAGATCAGAGGCAGGAGGTATCCTGTTGTGCCAGACAGACAGAATGAACCATTTGCGATTTAACTGCTTGCCAGCCTTCTGCCTGTGAGCTGCAACTGATCATGCAGCTTATTCCCGGCAGTTTTTCTAATCTTAAATATCCCTTTTGGTTTTTTTTTTTAGCTGAAACAAAGATCTGCTTCAAGTACTACCATGGCGTAAGTGGGGCGCTACGAGCCACAACTCCAAGTGTCACAGTGAAAAACAACGCAGCTCCTGTAAGTTATGCTGACATTTTATTTTTATCGTGTATGTTCTGTTGTCACTGTGCTATGCCTTGCTTTCCCTGCCTGCTTTGTATACCTTTATATCAAAACTGAACACAATATTTGCTCTTCATTGTATTGTGGTATAGAGAAATGGGTAGTCTTTCTGTGAAGATGTGGGTTTGTATGCCAAGAGAATGTAGATTCAGCTCTGAATCTGTCACAGATAACCTCTCTGATCTGGAGCAAGTCCCACATCCTAACTGTATTCTGTTCTGTAAAGTTGCACTCTCTGCTGGATGCTGTGATATTTGGGTGATACCTTTAGAGGATTTGGGATCCTTGGACAGTAAATGCAATAAGTGTCCAAAAAGGGAAAAGATTTTCCTCTTTTAAGGTGCTTTTTTCAAAATGAGTGTTTTCGCAGTAGTGCTTCTGAGTTCCAGGAACAAGCACACTGTGACATGCTCCCATCAGTGGTAAGAAGTGGGCACTCAGGACCTGATCTATCAAATTTTATATCAAATCTATACGTCTTTTTTGACAGATTGAGCCTTCATTGAGAGCAGTTTTGATTTGCAAGAGCCTAGCAAAGCTCTGTGGCTTAGATAGCTCTAAAAAGCTATATATCTTGTCTGGTATTGGGAAATTTTATCACCTTGAGACTGCATCATCTTTTAGAAGCCCACAGAGAGATCTGATGACCTCCAAAGCTTGTCCGGCCTTGCTGACAGTGTTTCACTGCCTACAAGGCTTGGCAGAGACCTGCATGAGCTGAGGAGTTGTGTTCCAACCAGCATAAGAAAAGGACTAGTTCAGATATTGTTTAGTCTGGAAGATGGGTTCAGAAAAGAACAGGAAAGAACTGTCTTACCTGTGGGTGTATGTAGATGTCAGTGGACATCACCAAAGCTTACTTTTTATAGCCTTTTTTTTTTTGTGTGTGTAATTTGTTTCTGTTGTTTTTGTTACCTTTTTTGGTGTGGGTTCTTGACTGGTTTTTTCCCAGTCTCAAGTTAATATTTCTAGAAAGGTTGAAAAGTCTCCCATGCTGTGTGTTGGCTGTATCTGATTCTACCAGAGCCAGGAAGGATTCATGTTTTCACCCTTGAGCCGTGAAAAGACTTTTGGTGGTTTCTCTTTGCCTTCTTTTGATGCACAATATAGCTGCAAACTGGGTATGGGCTGCTGGCACGTCCTGTAGGAATAAAAGGCATTCATATCTCATTGCACCTTTCTGATATGCTCATAGTGAAACAATCCATCAGTTTTAGAGCCTGGAGAGTTTCCTTCAGCTGTCTTCAGAAAAACATTAGGATGTGGCCTTGGATATCTTCATTGCGAGGGATGCTGAAAAGTTCTTTTTAGCCTATAGTAAGTCATGTCTTGTTGCCCCAGAACTTGTTGCTGATTTCCCAGTTGTTATAATTTGGTGGGATAATCTCTGTCATTGATTTAGTCCCTGTCTTCTCTGAAAGGTAAGCCAGCCAACTGTAGCAATAAATACCAGTAGGCTGAGAAATTAGAAATTTTTTTGCATTATTCCCATCTGTGTCTTAGACCTGAGCTGGAACCGATTACACAAATTTTTCAGGTCTAGTATGGAAGGGTTACTCTTTCATTATTAAGTATCAGCAGTATGTATGTAGTTTGTAGAGGAATGTCTGAGGACCTGTGCCTTTGTAATATGCAAGTAGGTAATTTCTCTGAGTTCTTCAGCTGAGACCTTACAATACATATTTATGGGGAAATAAAACAGCCATTCACTTTCAGCTAAGGCAGGACTTGTGTTTAAAAGAAAATCCTGTTCATACAGTACTCATGGTTTTCATAGAAATCAGATGAGAACTTCCTATTATACTCAATATATACCTTTAGTTGAGTATACTGTACATGACTGAAAACCAAAATATGATTAAAAGTGGTATCAGATAATGGTATTCTGTTTGAGGGCCAAACCAGTGTCCTTGGAAATAGCATTATTTTTCTATAATCTTCTCATTTTTCCTGCCTTTCTGGATTTCAAAATAGCCTGTGTGGTTTTTTTGCAGACTAGAGAGGCCAGCAGTATTGTAGGTGCAACACCTTTTTGTCAACAGACCATTTTTTCTTTCTTGTTTTGCTTCATGACATATTTGGTGCATTGTAAGGCAAATACTCAGTGAAGACAACAAAAGTAATGGAATGGCAGCAAAGGTTATGCAATATGAACTTGGATGGACCCTTCTGTATGAGTGCAAAGAGGGGGAAAAGGGCAATAGATTTGAAAACTCCTTCAGAGTTTGAAGAAAAATACTGGGCCGACTCTTGCCTGTGTGAGGGCTTTCAGCTAAGTGTGATCCTCCAAATTCCAGTCCCAACTGACACCATCAGATGGCTTTCTCCATCTGGCTCTCTGCATTACATGTCCGACCTTTATTACTGAAGATTTGAATGTTTCACAGCATCCTGTACCATTGGCAAGTGGCGTTACTCTCACTGCACAGGTGGGAAAGGGGATAACAAGGAATTTACCCAGCCCTAGTCTTTTCTTGGTTCTTGTGGGCCTCTGCACTAGCTGCTGCTGGTTG
This sequence comes from Orthonyx spaldingii, assembly GCA_013397795.1. Classification (NCBI taxonomy): domain Eukaryota; kingdom Metazoa; phylum Chordata; class Aves; order Passeriformes; family Orthonychidae; genus Orthonyx; species Orthonyx spaldingii. The sequence goes on along the minus strand of VZTJ01000577.1, from coordinate 143,170 downwards.
GATATTACCACGCAAAGTGCAGACATTAGAACTGCAATCACTCACATCTTGACTGTGATTTAACGTTTTTTGTTTTTTTTTCCAGTCAGTTAAGGGCTGTGACAGTCTAGCACCATATCTGTAGCTCATCTGAGGTCCCTGACACTTCTTACCCTAGTGAGACTTGACACACTGGGCCCTTCTTGATGGAAGGGGATGCATCAAATTCCCTGGTTGTTTTCACTGCTCCAGTGATTTAGAGCACTGCCCCAGGGTGCCAGGCATGGCATTTCTTACAGTACCAGCAAAAGCTGTGATCTTTTGACTGCTATGGCCTGGGTGCAGAGAGGGGCTCTGCTGCTCAGAGGAAGCTTTCTTCAGATCCTGGGACAGTTTCCTGCACATCCATTCTGCTGAAGGAAGCTACCCTGTGGTCTGTGCTTAGAAATTTACCCTCTATTGCAGCCAGTAGGAGTTTCAGCAGTGACTGATGGACCTAAGTGTGTTAGAAAAAAATAGCTTTGCAAGGAGATAATCTCATTAAGGATCCTACTGTGGGTGTAGAGGCTGAAAATTTTTGAGAGAGTTTCGCCACTGTAGTGACAGTGTCACAAATTCACTGACTCTTGGTATGTCAGTAGGGAGACAGAGGGAAGGAGGCTTTGCGTTTTTGACACAAGCAAACCTTTCTGTTTGGCGCGGCTTAGGAAAGATTCAGAGCAGGTGTCCTTTGAGAAGCAGCATTTGGGGACAGGTGACCTTCTGGGGACAGTGTTTTTACTGCTAGCACTAACTCGTCTGCAGCTGATACCAGAGCCACCCAAGTGGGTTCTGTCCAAGCCTCCGAGCACGTGGCAGCTCCTGCATCAGGGGCAGCAGCTGGCATATTGGCTGCTTGGTATGTGTCCTGTCAACGAGTCTGAAAACACTGATAACCAGCAGTATCCTAACACCACAATTTAAAACAACAACAACAACAAAAAACCCCTCCTTTGTCTATCTGACTGCAGTTTGCTGCAATTGAAAAGGGAGAAAACACTGGAAGTAGTCATGCTGGGGGCCATAAGCAGTTGCCGTTCTTGTTCACATGCTGCTGAGACCGTCTTTAACTGGCAGTTGAAAGGAGTCCCACTTCCAAAGGGGAAAAAAAGCTGCTGTGTAAGTTGGATGTCTTTGTATAGCACCAATGGTGCTTTAGACTTTTAGCATCTCGCATTTCTTGTCTTATGAATGTTCTGCTCCATTTGAGTTTATCTCCTTACGCTGTAACCCAGTTATTAGAGCTGCCTTGTCTGCTGATTAGGATGCCCTGCAGTTCATTTGTTGGTGAAAAGTCCTGTCACATTTTATTGCCTGTGAATCATCAAACTTGAGTATCTGGGAACAAAGGGCTGTGCATTTTGGCCAATTCATACATGGCAGGAACTTAAGTGTGAATTTGGGGCAGCAGATGGGCCTGGGGGTAATGACAATAAAACAGAGCACCTGCAGGTCTGGGAAAAAAGAAAAGGAACATGCTGGCTGGCTCAGTTTTTTTCTGGACTATTGGAAGGCAGTGTTGCTTGTGCATAGGAATTTATACTACTAAAGCATAAACATTGCCATGGTATGGATGAGCAAACAGTTTTCTTGGTAGATGTTTTCACAACATCTGGAATGTTCCTGTATTTGTTACTCTTCATTTATTCATAATATTGTCACCACTGACTCAGCTTTACATCAGACGTTGTAGGAAAAAATACAGATTACAGCAATTCTTTCTAGCAATAGGGAAGTGCTATCTTGTTAATATAAAAATTATTTAACCTGAACATGGTTTTCTTGCAGTAAAATAAAGCTGGCATGAAAACAGCATGCAGAAGAAAGAAGAACCTTTTCCCCTAAGAGTTTATAGCCTAAAAAGATAAATTGTATACATCACAATTAAAAGGCAGTAAGTGGAGAATCAATGCTTTAGCCTCAGGACAAATGTCTTCACTAAATTTGGAGCATTCACTCACTGTGTATTAGATGCAAACAACCTTGGTTGATTGAACCTCTGGAGCTTTCATGGCACTGTTTCTGTCTTGTAGATCGTGGTGGCACTCGTCAGATACACTTAGCATTGTGGGAAAAGCTGTGTAAATTGGAGTTGATTATTGAAAGAGACCTTCTCTGTGTTGTGTTTGTGTGGAAGTGCTGCCTGAGCTGGGTTTTCCACAGCAGGAATTACTGCTTGACAAGCTGCTGCCATTTGGTGGTGACTGATCATTCCTGAGGACTTCCTGCTGTAAATACTTGCGTTACGTGCTGTCACGTCAGAGCGTGGGCTGCCGAGGAGTGTTTGATAACAAAGGATTCTTCTTCATTTCCATATATGTGCTGCAAGACAGGATTTTATGAGATTGTGCACATACAGACAGCTGTATTTCTCATTCTGTTGGAAGGCTGAATTTAAAAATCTCACCTATGGCTTCTTTTTCACTTCATGTCTGGTACTGTGATAAGTGAGTTTTAAAACTGTCCATGGTTCTAGGACATTGCTATGGAATAAATGTAACAGCCTGATTTTGAGGCTGTAGGTATAATTATACTTCAATAAACAGCAAATAAAGAGGGAGCAGAAACTTCTAGTGGCTTCTGCACTGTTCAGCAATTGCGGTTAAAAAAATGTTTATCAGAAACACAACATCAGACTGCTGCAATTAATCACAGCAAAGAATGCAAGCCAGGTACCTCTTTAACAAGTGTAAGTGGTGTACCTTGAAACACTCAGCATTTCCAGGGAGGGAAGCAGCACTCCTCTGGAAGCTATAGGTATGCTTAGGTGACTGAGTATTTGTCAAAAGTGCACAAGAGAATCCCCTTTCCTTATCTTGAGCTGAGAAGTAGCCAGAACTCCCCCAGCTGCAGCTACCTTACAATACAAGGCAAGGAGCAGCACTGTTAGTACCACCAATGTTCTGTATACATCTCCTCCTCTTACCTGCAAAGGGGATTAAGTCATTCAGGAATGAAAAAAATCAAGCCAAAAGGAGCAGGAGAAATGACTGGAAATATTCACTCAGCTGGAAGGAAGCAGTCAAATACAAAGTTCTCTCTCCCAGCATATGGTCCCTTTCCAATGTAAAAGGGCACCTAGAAGAAAATACATATGCTTAGAAACAATTGCTGAAAGAGAGTGGATTCCCCGATTAACCATTTGAGATGAATAATTCTGAAAAAAAGTAACTGATGTATAAACTGTGGAAGGAAAGTGACCCATGTGAGTTTCTTATCTGTTGGAAGTACCTGCCCATTTTGGGTTGTCCCTGATGTGGGATTTCTTTCACAATAGCAGCAATGCTGTCCACATCCTGCCTGCCTTGTGTGCTCATCCATTGCCACTGGTGCAGGCTAACATCATGAAGTGGTATAATATGAAGGCACGAGTCTTTGAATTCAAAGAAATTATTACACTGACTGGGGAGTTGCTTTAGCATTTGAAGTTTTATATGTCCGTGGTTTTCCATAGGCATTCAGGGAGCAATTTTGTTATTGTGTACGAAAGAACATTATGGTGTCTGGAGTTAGGAAGGTGTCATAGCTTACAGAAACTGAGCAGAGAAGTTTAGTAGTACCTCTTAGAAGGGAATTGACAAAGATTTTATGCCCATAGGGAACACTAGCACTTTCATGTTACAAAGTCCTGTCTGCACTCATTGTATACTTGCTTTGAAATGTTCTAGAGCGTGGATACACCAGACATTTCAGCAGTTACAGCTAACATACATTCAGAGGGAAGGGGGTGTTTCCTGGCAGAATTTCACCCTACTAACTACATAATATAAGGGAATGATTTTTGGTATCAGAACAACCCTTAACATGCTTCTTACATCTGAAAAATGTCATTATTTCTTTTTCCAGTGCCGTGCTGTTTCATTATAAACCGACAGTAGTATTTTACAGCGTGATTTGGTCATACTCAGTTCGTGTTCAAGCATACTTACTCCTATGAGAGCAGCCTCTTAATACTTGCAGAGTTGAGCCCTTAGTTCAGTGTAATTACTTTTTTGGTTATGCTTTTCTATATCCTAATTATCACTGATTCAAAGAATTTGAAGGTTAATGACACATCCAAATTAATTCTTATTGCCACCTCAGTAACACAGGCTCTTTTTTAGTATCCAGTTATATAAAGATTATTGTATTTACACTACAATTACCCTGTCATGTAGCGAGCACTTCATTTATATGAATTAGCAGAGTTGGAAAGTGTAACTGGGATGTAATTGGTCCTCCGACTGCAACATAACTACAATAACTTATTAAAGGCTACTAGTTCTTTGTTCTCCCTTCGTGGTTGTTTGAACCCACGGTCCCGTTTTCGCCTCTCCCGTAGCCTGTACCTTGATCGCTACCTCAGCAGCACAGCCGACGAGAATGAAAGAGATGGAACTTTGAGCTGCTTTATTCCACAAGAGTTTATTATTAGGTAGGAGAGAACTTGGAGTTGTGACTCTCACGAAGGGGAACAGCCCCAAAGAACAACAAACAGAGAAAGCCTGGGGTTTTTATACCTTCGGCTCAATTTGCCCGCCAAAACCTCCAGACACGGGGAGGAAGGCGGGGGGAATGAACCATCCAAAACACGGGGGAGGACTGGCCATACCCCAACAGGGGGTTGTGGAACAAACCAAACAGATGCGGGGGTGTGATCCCACGGAGGGGAATTTACCGTACGTGAAATATGTCCCACCAGTGCTGTGGCAGGTACATTCTCACTCCCACATCAACTGTGTTATAGATAATAACCTTTTTCTTCCTTTTATTTTCCCTACTCTCATTTTAAATAGGGATGTTTGAGAATTTCTTTAAATACTAAGAAAACTCATTTGTAATGAAGGTCTCTTCTGAGTGTAGTCCAATAATACTTGCTTTTGCAGTTCTGATTTAGTAAAGGTGTGGAGCTTGTGCTGAAACCCCACTGACTTTACTAGAAATGTTTAATTATTTTCTTCAAATTGGCAGTATCTTTCAAAACAGAATAGAACTGTCAAGTAGAGTCACTTGCATTTTCATTATGACAGATTTCAGATGTGTCAGTGGCTAAAGTTAAAAATGATCCAGTCCATGCTCCTGGTGGCTTTTTTCTCTATCTTCTTGTCAACTTTTCATCTTGGTGTGGTTTGTCAGAAATAAGGACAACCTTCAGTCCAGGACTGGAAGCAAAATTAAGTTTATTAACAAAAAAATAAATTGTCCAAAAAAAAGAAAAAGAAAAACCCAGGTTACCAAGATTGGAAATCCTGGTTGCCCAAGATTGGCATAAGCCCCAGTGGCAGAGGACTGCAGTGTTGGAGCTGAGCTTTAGATGGAAAATAGAGGCCTTCCTCCAACACCAGACTTTCCCCAGGCTAGTCCACAGAGAAAAATGGCAGCTCCTGTCCTGAGACAGGGCTTTTTATGGTCTGCTATCCCCACCCAGGAACGCCCCTGCCTGCCCCCTGTCCAGCCCCCATGGCCCTTGACAATTGGTAGGTTTAAATGGTGAGGTCACTCCTGCCCACCAATGGCTGAGTCGTTGTCTAGGGGGTAGCTTTCTGGCGGGAAGGAGCCTCATTAGTATTCATGGTTGCCATGGAGTCAAGTGGCAGAGGGACAGTGAAGTTACTATTTTTAGAAACTGGCAGTTAGGGATCTCAGTTAAACTGGGGGAGCCCCAAACCTTTTCCAAGGTAAAACACATTTAGAACATACATTTAACACCTTAAATAAGTACAAAAAATACATCTTCCAACCAAAAAGAACACTGGTATACAGGAAAAGTACAAAACAATCATCATTCTCAACTTATTAAAAGGGTGAGCCAAAAGGCATAACTTAAATCATTGTTAGGGAACTGGGGAAAAACTGGGAAAACATTACAACAAATAAAACCTTTAATGACTATTCCTCTTAACAATTAAACCCTTCAATAATTAACTGGGAACCTTAAATAACTTTTATTAACATTATAATGAGAGCTTAATGAAGCAGAAGTCAACTGCCTAATTTTATTTATAACAGGTTGAAAGTCCTATTACCACTCATTCATAGATTTATACCCATTTTGAGAGGTAAGTGTTCATAATTTATTGTCTAAGAAGCACAAATTGAGCAGTGGAGGTACAAACAATTTTCTTTGTCACCACTGATTTCCTGAGCAGCAGCCCATAACTCAACATGCAGGTATGTGCATTTTTATTGTTCCACCCAAGGAGGAATGTCTCTGCTTTCCAGCACACAGCTGTTTGCATATTTAAATGTTATTTAATTTTGCAGTCTTCATAATTTCCTGATCAATCCGTATGACAGACAGAGGTGCATAGCGTATTTGATCATCTTAATGGAATTTCAAATACAAGTACCTAAAGTTAGGCTTGGCTTCAAAAATCACAAATGGAGTGGAAAAACTTTATGCAACAAATGCTCCCAAAATACTTCTCAGTGTTTTTTCTGCCCAAATCCACCTGCATATTTCACACAGACCTCCAAGGAGTGCACATCTAGGAGAGAAGGGGAAGAGCCTATTGCCCGGTGCGTGTGGGATGCGGGGCAGCACGTGAGCAGGGATCAGTGCTGCACTTCTCTGGAATGCGGTGCTTGTCCTGAGCAGGTGCTGGCCCTGCTGCTCTGGAACAATCAGCATGGAGTGCTGTACCAAGCAGTGACCTGCACATATTGCTGCTACACTGACAGCCAGTGCCCTTTTGCATCCTGTGGTGAATCCAGGTAGTCTATGAGAGCATGGAAGATCTAGGCCTATATATCAAATTTATCCCTGGCAGAGTACCAGGCGCTTGAAGCAGGGAAAAGCTGGGTGCCTGTACAGGCAGGGTGGCTGGGGCAGGTGCACTGAAGAGTGGAATGATATGAAGTGGAAGTTATGGAGATCCTGACACTGTTGTCTGTAGTCTTCTTTTACTGGTGCAGGCAGACTTAAATTCCTAGTAGCTTCACACATGATGCATTGCTGTAGGCATGGCTGCAATGGATTTAAACAGGAAAGATGGGGCATAAGAAAAAGCTGGCATCTTTTAAATTATTAAATTAAATAAATCTATAAGTGTTCATCCATCACACAAACCTATTGTGGTAGTCCAAATGTGTGGTTTTGCAGAACTAAAGCAGAGTAGGACAGAACAAAAATCAGGGTTATTGCTACCATTTGCAGGTTCCGTTAAATTGCTGTCCATTTCTTTCCCTCTCATGAACTCTAATTAAGCAGCACTAATTGTGGAGCTGCTGAACCATCCCTAAGTATTCACTTTGCAGGTCAGTTGCACCAATTCTGGGCTTCTCTCTGTTGCTCTAATTTCTTTGTACATGTTGTTTGAAAGAAAACACTTGGGTCAAATTTAACCTTGCTGGGCATCTGATCCTATATGAACTTCTGAGTGTAGATTTAGAATGGTTCAATTAGCAGACTTGCAATACAGCACACAGTTGAAGTGAAGAAATAAAAAATATGACAGATGGGAACTGGAGTGATTTTATTTCAGCAACACCAAGAAGACCATTACACAAGCCATTTATTTGTTAATGGGTTCAATAAGAGTCTAGTATTTCCCAGGCACTTGCTTTTGGAATGTCTCTTGTTACAGTCACATAATAGCCATAGTAATATCTGCACATCATATTGCTCCCTTCTGTAGTTTAGTAAATAATGGAGAGATCAGCAACTGTTCAGTAACTGCACTGGTGTAATCATCCTTGCTTTGGCCTTTTACATTCTTACTACTCTCTCCTACATCTGGTCAGATTAATGAAAAACAGTGCAGTTTCTGACATTACACAGTAGGTCTGATGACAGATATTTTATTTTTAGAAGGGGGAAGGAAAGAAGGATTTAGACCTGGGGAGTACTTCAGAGTTGAATGTGATAGACTGCTGAATGAAGGAATGAAACACCTCCTGCTTCCTCCCTTCTAAGAGTTACTTGCTGTGATAGGGCATGAATCTGATTGAGGGTGAGCACCAGATAAATTACTAGGGGTGTTTTAGACTACATGACACAGCTTTCCAGCATGTTTCAGTTCAGAAGTTGCGAAAAGATTTGCTTTAATGTTGCTTTACAAAATAAATTCTTTCTGCCTTTTCCCCCTGCATTTGCCAGTTTGATTTGTTACTGCCAATTTTGTACACATTGATTTAAATCTCACTGGGTGCACTAGAGGCCTGCTAATGAATTAAAAAAGAGAACATTTTGTTCTACTAATTTTTTGTGTGTGTGCTGCTATTTAGTAAAAGCACAATTTATAGTTGGCACAATCTTAATTAAAAAAAAAAAATACAGTTTTCACTTGGGGAAAAAAAAGAAACAGTGATGTTGCCAGCATGAATCCAGTAGCCAGCTAGTTCAACACCAGAGACTATGGAAGCTATAAGAATCCTGCAGTGCATGGACATGAAATCCTCTAGGTCAAATTTGCTATGTCTGCAGTACTGCCTGATGGGGCATAAAGAGGAAAAGACCAGGATTCGGTGTTCTGTGTTTCATTTTCTTTCCAAGACTGCTTATCCACATCGTGACTTGCCCTAATGTTTTCACTAGCTGTCCTTTCCTGCTGTGCACTGGACCCACATAGAGGCAGCTGTTGGAAAAGCTTGTGTCCCTGTTGTAAGTGGGAGACTTGATGACTGCAAGTCATTGCAGCAGGGAAATAGTTTTGAGCTTGTCAATTGTAAGCTTTCTGTGCCCCCACAGGGTCAAATTTTTCCTTTTAATTAGGCCTTGCAAGTAAAAAAACCACCATTGCTTTCCTGAGCATTTACCTTTGTCCAATCTTGTTGTCTTCTGCCATGTTCCGGAATTAGCAGAGATGGAGATAAGAAGCTCTTGATCTCTCCCATCTCTGTCAGTTAGCACTGCTTGCAGCTTTACCGTGTTTCCTTTTACTGAAGTTCTTCTAAGGTACTTTAAAAGCATTTGCATCAGGTGACATGTGATTCTGATCTGCATCTTCTCTTGCACAGTTTTTAATACAAAATTAAATTCTTGTTGAAGGCATAAGCAGACATTTTCAGAATCTCTTACAATCTCTGCTACTTATGAGTTGAAGATCTTTGTGTGTTTATATAGAAATATAGGGAGAGAAAATTTTGAGTGTAGATAACAACATCATGGTTTTGTGCATCTGAGGGATAGAATCATGGAATAGAGTCATAGGATTGTTTAGGTTGGAAAAGACCTCCAAGATCATTGACTCCAACCTCTGACTGATCACCTTGTCAACAAGACCATAGTGCTAAGTCCCACGTACAGTTGTTTCCTGAACAGCTTAAGGGGTGGTGACTCCACCACCTCCCTGGGCAGCCCATTCCAATGCTTGACACCCCTTTCCTTGAAGAAATTCTTTCTGATGTCCAGCCTGAACCTCCCCTTGAATCTTGAGGCTATGCCCCACTCACCACAACCTCGTTTCGGATAGTTGTAGAGAGCAATAAGGCCACCCCTGAGCCTCCTTTTCTCCCGGCTAACTAACCCCAGCTCCATCAGCTGCTGCAAGAACACTTACCCTCCAGGCTATTCACCAGCTTTGTTGCCCTCCTCTGGACTCACTCCAACACATCAATATCGTACTTTGAGGGACCCTGAACTGAAGACAGGACTTGAGATGCAGTCTCACCAGAGCCCAATAGAGAGGGACAATCACTGCCCTGGCAAGGACAATCCTGCTGACCACATTATTTTTGATACAGGCCAGGATGCCATTGGCCTACTCGGCTACCTACACACACACACTGGTTCATGTTCTGCTGCTGTTGTCCACCACCCCCAGGTCCTTTCCTGCAAGGCATCTTTCCAGTCACTCTTCCCCCAGCCTGTAGCACTGCATGGGGTTGTTGTGACCCAAGTGTAACACCCATCTCTCGGCTGTATTGAACCTCTTACAATTGGCCTCAGCCCGTCAATCCAGCCTGTCCAGATCCCTCTGCAGAGCCTTCCTACCCTCCAGCAGATCAGCACTCCTCCCTAACTTAATGTCATCTGCAAACTGAGGGGCCACTCAATCCCCTTGTCCAGATCATCAATAAAGATATTAAAGAGGATGTGCCCCACTAGTAACCCCACTAGTGACCAGGCAGCAACTGAATGTGGCTCCATTCATCACCACTCTCTGGGCCTGACCATCCAGCCAGTTTTTAACCTAGCACAGAGTGCACCTGTCCAAGTCATAGGCCACCAGCTTCTCCAGGGGAATGCTGTGGGAGACAGTATCAAAGGCTTTACTTCTGCCTCCTGGGGTAGAAGACTTTTGAAGCAGGAATGGTATTAATTAGATAAGAAATCTGAATTGGCTGGGAGGAGATGTACCAATTGCTGTATCTGCTGGCCTCCATGACCCAGTGTCTGGTTTAAGCCCAGCTGGAAATAAAGCACAATGCAGTCACTCACTTAACATCCCCTCTTTTCCCACCCTCTCCAGTGGAGTGGGGAGGAGAATCAAAGTTAAACTTGTACATTGAGATAAGAATAGTTTAATAATTGAAAATAAATTAAAATATAGTAATAATGGTAAATTATGATAATAATAGTAGTAATACTACTACTACCAATAATAATAAAGGGAAAAACAGGTGATGCACAATACAGTTGCTTACCTCCTGCTGACTGATGCCAAACCCCCTTTCCCAAACTCAGATTGACTTTCCTAGTAGGTAACTCTCCCCAGTTTATATACTGGGCATGATGTTCCATGGTAATCTCTTGGAATATCCCTTTGGACAGTTCGAGTCAACTGTTCCAGCTATGCTCCCTTACAGTTTCTTTTGTGAACCTCCTCACTGGAACAGCATGAGACAAGGAAAAAATGTCCTTGACATGGAATAAACACAACTTAGCAAAAGCCAAAACATCAGTGTGTTATTAATACCATTCTCATTCCGAATCCAAAACACAGTGCTTTAGCAGCTACTGAGAAGTTAACTCTACCCTAGCTGAAACCAGGATACCCAGAAAGTCATTTCCAGTCATGTCTCTGGAAGGACATTGTGCTTTCTTCAAGACAAGAAACCCGTTTTCTGGTTATAGTTAAAATCATGCTGACACTTTTTCAAGATTGTATGAGTTAATGTATGAATTCTAATTGTTCAGATTCTAATTTCTTAATGATGATCCACCTTTAGTACCTGCAATTTCAAGTTAATTTTGCCCTTTTTTTATGTCTGGTTCAACGTTGTTATGTAGCACTGCTGTGGTCATCTTTATATTTCACCTCAGATGTGAGTGGCAATGTCTTACCTCTTGACTATGTGCTAAGAATTAATGTTTTCCAAAAGGGTTACAAATTCTCAAACGAAAGTTGTTGTCATAGACTTTAATCTGCTATTAATTCCTATTAGCTGATGTGACAAAGCAGAAGACTTAATAGTAAGTATTAGCTATGCTGAAAAGCACAGTGGTCAGGTTTCTGACTGACATATTCATTCAGGAAAACTGGCATACTAAACCATGCTGATTAGCTTAGAACAAAGAAGAAATGACTCATGTTGAAGAAGGAATGCAAATATTAGCTGAGAGACAGCTGTTTGTGTGGATAAGCCTTCTTAAGATGTCGAATAAATTTTAAAAGGTGTACAGGGCAAACCATGAACTCAGTGCTTATCCACAGCAATGAATAAAATCCTAAATGGCTCTTTAAGAGCTTACACTGAATGAGGCAAAATAAGTAGATGGGACAGTGAAGGAACTTATTTTGTAAAATTCTTACGATACTTCTGTAACAATGCAAAAATAGGATGTCAGGAAAACATGGTAAATACAGCAGAGTTACTATCTTATGGTTTTATTTTAAAAATATCTGTGATGTTTGTAAAACAATGTTAGGATGTCAAAGGCTCATCTTATTTCTTGAAGATGGTCTTTTGTTTAACAGTATCTACTGCTGTGTCTCAAACACACTGCCAAGTGAAAAGGGAAGAGGAAGGCTAATCTGCAGGGAGAGATGATAAAAAAGGTGTGGCTATGGATTTTAAATCTATTGGTGTAGATTATGGTAACCTGAAAGCCAGATCCACTGAAATTATAGAGATCTTTCTGCCTACTCAGTTGGTCTTTCTCTCAAAGCCTGGGTGAACTACTGCAGAAATATAGGCTAGATGCCAATTATTTACAGTGTGTTCCTTTATGTGGCTATTTTAAATTACTTACTGCTATAAGTCATGTCACTGTGGACAGCTGCTTCAGAGTATAATGCAAAGTTGAGTTAAATTGGTTTTGGTTGTTGTTTTGGTTGTGGGTTTTTTTTGTTTGTTTGTTTGTTTGTTTCAGAAAAGAGAATGGGGACTTAGCTGTGGTTTCTGTCTGAGGTCTCCTGATGCACTGACAGCAGTCAGAGCTGTAGCCTGTGGGTTTTCAGATGGGAGGGAAATGTTTAGGACACACAGACGAGAAATGAGCTGAACATCTAAATGGTGGATTTGCTGTGCAAAAGCAAAGTGTAATTTTACAAAGCTTTGATGCATAGTTGAGAATACTGGTAAATTCTTGGGTAGGTGTACGGATTATAAAGTCTCTGAATCCCCTATAAATGTAACACAGATTTTAGTGGAATCACATATTCCTGAGCTAAAGGATGTCGTGTTCCCTTTGGCCAGACAGAAAGCTGGCACAGTAGGAGGAAAGGTGAGAGATAGGTACAAGACTTCTTCTTGTGTCCATGCATCTGTATCACATGTATCTGAATACAAGCCAAGGTATGAACTTAAGCCAAGATGGGCGGTTGTGTGCCCAGTCTCTCACTCAGCAATTTTCAGCAAATTTCAGCAGCTGTGATTTACCAACATGCCTGTTTTCAAGCACTTCATGGATTTCTTTACATCAGAGCAGCAGCTAGACAAACAGCCAGACATGCAGAGGGAAAGAAGGCGGTCGTATAATTTGTTAAAGCCAGATCTGTAGCCTGCACTGAACCTGTCTGTGTAGCTCTGCAGTGAAGTTTCATATCTGCTACAACTGATAAATGCTAGTGGTTTAGTCCTGATTGGACTTTCAGTAACCAAGAACTTTCCAGCAGCCAGAGTAACAGAGAGAAATAACTTAGTTTTCTTGAAATATCTTTCTTTTGTTTCCTTGTCTGCTTTTCTTAGTCCTGGAAAGAAGAGGGGCTGGGAGAAAGATCTGGGGAGAGAAGAACGTTATTGTAGTTTTGCAATGCATAATCCTTTATAAAAATAGCCAGTACTTAAGATCTCTTCTGAAATAACTCATTCCCTCAGATAACCTAAAATCAGCAGGCATGACTGAGGAAATGACTGTGAGGTAAAGCTGCACATGTTTATAACTGGTGGATTTGTAAGTCATTTGCAATGTTTGTGGAATAACTTGCAGGTTGTTTCAGTAGAAATACCCTAAGTCGATGCTAGAGAGGAGCAGGTGGTGACTGAAAACCAGAACATTTTTCAGCATCCAAACAGACACCAGTGCCTGCAGGTATTTGCCCTATGAGTTTAGTGTGCATGGATGTCCATGTGCACATGCATGCAAGGCCTATCATGATCATGCCATCCTTTGTTTTATGTGTATGTTGAGCATCTCTTGGATTTCCTGTACTTAACTTCACACAAAACCTGGGTGATCCAAAAATATATTTATAATATTGCATTGGGAAAAAGTTATGATGGGAGACAGCTAAAAAAAGAAAGATGCATTAAAATTTATATGTCAAGAGGCAGACTTTATGCTTCACAGTTACTCTTTTAGGTTTGCATTTCCTGATTTCTTGAGCTTGACAGGATAGTCATGTTCCCTTAACATAGTTTTGCTGATAGAATAAAGTTATGTAATATTACACACTTTTCTAAATAATTTTTTCCTATAACTATTGCTTGGACCTCCTTTGTTCTCAGGCTTTCTTACAAGTGGGGAAATCGATGTAGGTCAGTATGTTATATATCGGCAGATGTGCATAAGAATATTTCTTTAATAGAATTGTGAACCCTTTGTTCATTTTTAATCCTTGAATCTCTTGAGAAACACTTTCCATTTCCATTAAATAGCTGGGTCTTTTTTCCCTAGCTAGCTAACTGAGTTCTTAGGGAAGCTACTGAAAGTATGCAGCACTCCCTACTCAATAGCTCCACTTTAATAGGAGGCATAAATTCTTACATCTGTAAAGTCTGATGGAAAGCAACTGAATTGTTCTTATACACTTTCCTTTTTAACTCATCAAGTCTGATTTTTATTTACACTGAGGCAGCTTTTGCCCTTATGCCTATGTGGTAGTACTTCACAGTGAACATAAGTATAAACCACGTTATTAGACCACAAATTGATATTCTTAGCAAAGGACCACCAGCACCGCTCATAATACCTAATTCACCCTGGGTAATTGTTAAAATTCAGTTCAAAAAATGCATAATGGACTATATCTCAGGTGCCAACATATTTGTGACTTTTGTCCGGCAGACTGCAGTTGTACTAGGACTGTGATTCCAGAGGTGAAGTGTTTGAGGACAACCAAGGGCTGTTACCACACAGCTGATTCAGCTGTGTGCGAATATTTAAAATGTAATACCAGAGAAGTCTGGAGGTGCCACTGTTCTCAGGAAACCCTGGTTTTTAAAGCAGACTATTTATTTATCTCATTTTTCCCCAAAGGATCTCACTTACTTTTGTCAATAGGCAAGTTTGAAAGCTGCTGCTGTCAGGTTTGAGTTCTAACAAAGCTGTAGGGATCACTGTTGAGGTATTGGGATTTTTATGGTGTTTGGCTTGGGTGTTTTGAGATGTATCTGAAAGGGAAGAAGGGAATTTTTTTAGAATGTAAAGGTCTGGCATTTTAGAAATTAATTTCTTGCTTTCCTTATAGCATTCTTTACTGCTTTTTCCTTTGTTTTCCACTTTTCTTCTATAGACCTTTGCCTTTTTTCTTCTTCTGGTTCCACTTTTTCCTTTTCTAGTAAATTTCTTTCAATTTTTTTGGCTTCTTCCTTTCAAGGTTTTGAAGAGCTTCTGGATTAGGAGTGGTGTAGACTGCCTGAAAAACATGCTGAGCACTGACTACAACCAGCCTTTAGGACCACTTGGCTATCTCTCAGACAGGTGGCTGATAACTGTGTGAGCCTCAGTGCTCAGACCTGACAGGAACACTGAGGCATGTGAGACATCTCCTCCTTTGCTGTGGGGCTGAGCTGTGGCTATGTCACAGAAACAGAGCCATTTTACACAGAATCAGCAGCAAAACTTTTGACTTTCTAAACCTCAACTTTAAAAATAAGGATCTGTAGTACAGGACTGCTTTTACTGCATTTAAACTAAAAGTGGTACATCTTTTCTCCCTGTCTGATGTACCTAAAGAATTAAATAGGCTGACATGGTTGCAGTGGAAATTGGATCACAGTAACATGAGAAGCAGAATGAATTCTGACATCAGTAAATTCCATTTAATTTCATTGCTAAAGTATCAGATGATATCTTGCCGAAAGGAATTGTTGTAGCATGTTATGACCACCTTTCAAGTGTTGTCTTATTAACTAATGAGCAGCTAACAAGACCACTGTTAAAGTCTCCTGATGAGACCTGCAGGCTGATGCTGGAGCTCAGTTAAAGGAAGACTGGAATGACTAAACTTTGCTCGAACTTCTAATTTCTTATGTATTTTTAAGATGAGTGATCTCAGTGTTTCTGTAGATGCAAATGGTACTGATGACTGTTGTGACAACTGATATTATTTTCTAAAACTTTCTTGAAATTCCAACTGGAAATGAAATGACATTTCCTGTAAAATACAAGCTATTTAATCAGTAGTACTTACGTGCTTTTTCAGGTGGTATTTCAGTGGTTCATCTTGTTTTGTAAAAAATCATCTGACTTCAGTAAGGTCGTAAAGTTTTGTCGTTAACTGAAGTGGAAGTAAAATATAATACTTTATTTTGCTGTCAAAAAATTTTTTTCTCCAGGGAGGTGGTGTAGTCACTGTCCCTGGATGTCTTTAAAAAAAGACTGGATGTGGCACTCAGTGCCATGGTTCAGTTGATGAGGAGGTGTTAGGTCATAGGTTGGACTCGATGATCTCAAAGGTCTTTTCCAACGTAGTTAATTCTGTGATTTTATGTCAAGCTTAGCTTGCAGATCTGCTGTAGTTAATGATTTCTCTGAAGTGACAGCACTCCTACATTTAGTTGACACCACTTTCCCCTCCTGTTGTATTTAATGATTTCATGTTCAGAAGTCTTGCATCCAATATGCACCAGGCCAAATCCTTCACAAGGCTTTGGGTGGTGACCAAATTGCTGTAATGAATTCATCTGTTACTGGAGGTCAGATTTTGTAAAAGCCACTCCTCCCCAGAAGTCCTTGCCATACCTCAGTGCCCTGCTTAGCGCCCTGCCATGGTCATTTTCAGAATAAGTCTGGTGTCTGTTTTCTTCAGCCTTCAGATTGAACTTTACATATGAGGATTGGCAGAGATAGAGCTGGATTTATTTATTCAGTCTTAAGGGAAATCTTACGTGGAACGTTACTGATGCCTTTAACTACCTAATGGGATATTGCAGGGAAGGAGGCAGACTCTACTCACAGCACGTGATGAAATGGCAGCAGGTCATGGACACAAGTTGCAACAAGAGACATTCTGATTAGACCTCAGGAATATCTTTTGTCTCAAGACAGTAGTCAAACATTAGAATGGGTTGCGCAGAGATCTTGTGGAATCTCCAGCCTCAGAGATACTCAAAGCTAAACTGGACAGGGCCCTGAGCAGCCTGCTCTAAGTTGGACCCATTTTGACTGAAGGGTCGGGTAAGTTCAGGAGATTTCTTCCAACATTGTTTATTCTATGGCAGTTTGATTACAATCAGTATTCCCACAAGTTCACTTCACTGGAGAAGGCTGTTGACTTTTTAAAGCCTGCTGTTTTAAAAAGAAAAACAAAATATTAAGTGCTGTAGACAGCAGAAGCCAGCTGGAAAACAAAGGCTATTTTTTAAATAGAAAAAATTAAAGTAGAACAACCACAAAACCAGACAAACAACAAAAGCAAACACATGGGTTTACTAAGGTGAGTTTCTGCTGAGTCTAATGGATCTGCTAAGAGGAGAAACACTGAGTGTGAATGAGGCTGCATTAACTGACTGTAAGATACTGTACAAGGAGATTTTTTTTTTCTTCTCAGCTTTATCCTTTCTCTGGCATCATAACTAGAAAAATGCTCTGTGTAGTGAAATGTTTTATTAGGAATTCAGCAAGATTGAGGGACATCTGAAGTAGCACAGATATTTCTTTACTTTTAAATTCAGACTATAAATCTGCAGTCGCCTCATTTCTGCCCAAAGTAGGACTCAAGGTTGAAAGAAAAGTGTCTGTAACTCACTTCTGGAAATAATGGTATTCATAGTTGAACTGGTATTTGAGGCATTCATTTGGAAGAATGGGCATTATTCGCTGCCTAGTTGCTTCTTTTATGGTGCAAAGGGTCATTGACTCGGTTCCCTTGTCCAGATGCTTTGACAGCACGGCTAATGCTCTGAGCCCTTCTCCAAACACAGCTTAGCTGGAAGATAGGTTCTCTTGTTCTCTCCCACATGTGTCAGCATTACTTATCTGTGCACTCCTCCTATCCAAACCGTGTTAGGAGAGTGAGGAGTTTCTGAAGCTGTTGTGAAGGCAGCTACTGTCTAATAGTTTCCTACCTTCCAAAGACATCATGGATGTATTTCCACTATATATGTCCTATGTGTTGGTGACTCTGGTCATTTCTAGGCAGGGAGAAAATGTGTTGGCAGCAATTTTTTAATTCTCCATACAAGCAAAGAGTTTTTATGAAAAGTTTGGATTTGAAGTCTGTGGGGGCAACTTTTATGCAAAATTACATGATCCAATCAGTGTCCAATAGGCCTCTTCATCTGTCAGTGGTAAACCTCCCAGTTATTTCAGTGGCTTGCAGGATATTGCTTCGCTGTTCCAGAGAGGATAATATTTATAAGCAGTTCTTGCTGTCAGAGTGCTTAAGCACATTAATACTCTATGTATGGACCTGTCAGGTTTACAGGGCCAATCCTGTTCTGCATTAGCCAGCTGCCTGCTGTAAATCTGATCATAACCCCAGATTGTCTTAGAGGTTTTCTTTCTGTATGGTGGTAACACTGGGAAGCACAAAGCTGTTTAGCAACCACAAGAAGCCACCTTCCCTGCTAACTAAGCAGAGTTTGTTTTGAACATTGGGACTGTAAAATACTGTCATGCTTTGGACCACTTTAACCTTGCTGAGAGACTTCTTAGGGCTCACAGGGTCATTAGCATCAAATAGCATGCAGTCTCAGAGCCCGTGTGGGGACAGTTGGTGGGATATGCTGTAGAAAAGCCTCATAGAAGTTTGATAGGTATAAGTAAAATATCTGCTGCTTAGATGTAGTCCAGCCATCAATTCAGAAACAGCAACCCAAAGCCTACCACATGCATATGTGATTGTCTTTAAGTATCTGAAAATCTAAGACTTTATTTAAATGAAGTGTCAAAGAGTGAAGGAAGATCAGAATCTCTAATCAAAGCTTTTCCTCTGCTGCCAAAGGATAACTGAAGTTTATTAGGCAGAGCTCTTGATACAATTAAAAGGCTGAATTTAATAAATTTTTGGAAAAGATATGGGACTCTGTGGGAGATACTGATTTTTTGCCTCAGTCCTTGATTTTGTTTTAATTGGAAGTGTTTGCTCCTAACATCCTTATTTGAGATTTTGGTTATGCTGAAAAAGCATTCTGCACACACAGGATTGGTTGGGGAATATGAAATAGCTTCATGCTGACATGGAAACCTCCATATACTTGGTATGTACTCTCACTGGATGTCCTCTTACCATAAGCCTGGTGATAGTTGCCTTCTAGAGAACTTCACTGATGATACTAAGCAGCAGGTTTTTTTCCAGTATTTTAGTTTGGCTGCCACAGTTTGTCATCTAGAATCTGGTAAAAGTATTCATAACATTTTCCATGGGGAAAAAAATGTTTACTCACCTCCTTGCTACCTATTTAAGGGATTTCTAGGACAGGAGTTTTTGGAATGAAAAACTTCTGTCTCCTGGGAATAAATGAGGTAATCAATAACACTGCTGCAGGATGGCGCAAAAGGTGTTTTCTGCAGAGAGAGGGCAATTGTCATATGCCCACAAAAGGCAAATTCTCCACTTAATTAGAAAATGGCATTGAAAAGGTGGTGTATGACAAGGCTAGAATGCTGCTGACCATGGCACATAGAGAAGCCTCTGTGTGTGTGTGTGTGTGGTCAGAGTCCTTCATGGACGTGAGGCGGCAGCAGAGCACCCAGCAGGAGTTAGGCTGCTGCTGGAGAAGCTGGCAGCTGTTTGGAAGCACTTGATAGAAAAATACCACAGTGCCAGCTCAATGGCTTAACAAGCTAACAGGATAAGTGGAATATATTGCATTCAAGAGCTGGATAATTCTGTTAGCAGAGTGGGGGTTGCAGCTGAAGCACTGCCACTAATTAGAGGTATATTTTCAAAGTGGTGCCTGGGATTATAGACATAATTCTGTCAGTGGCAGTCAGGGAGCTCAGATCTGCATTTGTTCCTTTTAGATTTCGCCCCTTGCATCCCAGAGCAGTTTCTTCACTGGAGAAGCCAAACGATGGAGTGAAGGGAGGCACATAGTCAGTGTTTGCTTAGTCGATTTTTTTGATGCGGGGCAGGGCAAAAAACCAAAACAATTTCTTTTTAAATTCAGCACCTGAGAGGAAATGAGAATATTCACCCATTTGCAGATCTGCTGAGGAATTCCCTCTCTAAAGAAGATGGTAGAATATCACATGTGACCTCAGGATGATGTCTGATATTCTCTTACTGTGATAAGCTGCTTCACTGCTGAGCTGTAGAAAAGCTGTAAGCCTTTTTCCACTTGTTTTGAAGAGCTGACCTATTGTTAAGCATTCAGTGAAGTTAAGAGTGCAACAATAAAAACTGACAGAAATAGGTTAGAGGAGAAGAAATTTTTGAGGACTGTTCTGGACTCCTGTGGCATGTACACACTGGTCTAATAAAACAATAGCTCCAAGCTGGTTTAAACTGAAATCAGCAAGGCTGTTAACCTTACTTATTTTGCTTTAAATCTGCTGGCAAGTTCAGTGGTCTTGAAAAGCAGAGAACAGAGAACTGGAACTTGAAGCAGGCATGGTGCAGGCAGTGACTGCCTGTCCACATCTTTAGCTCTGACACATCTAGCAAGACCTTCTCTGTTTGCTGATGCACAGTTTGGGGCTAAATTGAGGCTATTTTTCACTTTTGATTTGAATCAAGCACAGGTTGCAGCCTTCCCTTTTTGCAATGCTCTGATCTGCTGCTTTTCATCCTCAGAGCCAGTGTTTACAAATAGAAAGTATTTTGCTGCTTTATGTTTGTGGTTTCCAGTCTTCTTTCGTTGTAGACTTCCATCTTGATTACAGGTCTGGATTAGTACTGCTTGGAAGCACAAATCCTTCTGAATACATTGATATGTTCTTAGATCTACTTAAAAAAAAAAAACAAAAACTCTTGTAAATAGATAGTATTGCCCAGGCTAGAGCTTTGCCAGTTTACAGTATCTGACTGTTTAATCTGTGTTAGATATTACTGCAGTTACAATCTGTGCCGTCAGTGTAAAATACTCTAGGTTTCAATTAGCATCTTGTAAAATTGGAACTTGATTATATTGAGCATTAGGTCGTATCCATGATGTTCACCATGATATAAAGTCAATGAAAGCAGACAGGTAGTGCAGCACTGATTTTAATATCACTGCAATTTCCTCTGTTTAAATGGAAGAAATGTTGGCCTCTATGAGGTAATTTATATCAGTTAAATGTTGCCATTCTTTTGCAGCAGAAGCTACTGGTACAGAAGTGCTTTGGCTGTCAGTGAAGAGTAAGATTACTTAATCTAGTTGTTTCTTCTACTTATGAGAAAAGAAAATTCACTCAGCTTTGTTGAATCTCTTCATGTGAGTGTAGTGGTCAAAAATGCTCTCTTCCTTCTGGTGGAGGACAGAAATCCTCTTCCTTCTGGAGAGGAAGAGTGCTACAGAACACTAAGGCATAAGAGTGTTTTCCTGTGCTGTGTGTGGGAAAAGGAGTAAGTGCTTGTATTTGTCAGGTGTGCATGTCTAGCTGTGGTAGATGTATGTAATAAAATCATATTTATCCTGTTTTATATCAGCAGGACTTTAAGAATAGCTAAGTTGTGCTGCACAATAGACAAACATGCTGAAAGGAATTTAATGCTGCAAAGGAGGTTTTGCCAGCATGCTGCACTATTACTGGTCACTGTGGTGTCCAAAGGCAGATTTTCTAGTACAGCATCAGATAAACACAGTTACAACAATTAGTTTCTTCCGTATTCACACCGTACTTGTGTCCAAAAGTACTTGCTTATCACAACCTAGAGCAACAGGGAGGCTGAATACGGGCAACCTAAGTGTACCCTGTAAGCCACTTTATTTTCAAGAGCAAGAGCATTATCCTTGTTACTCTTCCACATATTTAGGTAGATTAGTGAAGGGAAAGATATGTTAGGAGATACTTTTAATTAGTTTTGAGAGTCTGTTTCTGGTTTTGTTCTTAGACAAATTTTAGTGATGCTCTTGGAATTTCGCCTCAGCAAGAACTGAAGGACTATAATACTCTGGTGTTTCTCAAGATGATTTTTTTTTCATAATACATGCCATGGCTAAAGAGGAAGGGAGTCTCAAGGGTACCCTTTGCTAGTGTGAAACCTGCCTCCTTTCTCATTCAGGGTCACATAACTTCCTTCTAGCATTTGCAGGAATTACTCACAAGGAAAAGTGATTCCAGGACAAGAGTATTATTTTTAACTCTCAGTGATCTCCTTCGTTCTTTCTTCTTCTCTGTACTGTAAAAATGAAAAGTACTACCAAAGCTGGACTGTTTCCAGAGGTCTGCAAATTCCAACAGACTTGAGTCCAGCCTCAAGTACCTTCCCATGTTTCACAGTTAGCCATCACAGGTGCTGGTAGTCATCTTTTGCCTTGCTTCAGAGGTTGGGAAATTCCGTCACAGACCAGAAGATTTTATAGTGTGTGTTTACTAGAGAATATTTTAAAGAAAGTCCTGATGCTTCTCTGCCTGTTTGAATGTGTGCACTCCCATCAGTGGCAGTGATGCTGGCTCCAATTACATTCAAGGAAATCAAAAGGAGGTATGAACCCAGTTCAGGAAGCCTTTGGTTTTTGGAAAGAGATTCAGCTAGGCTTGAAGTTGCAGCTCATATCCTATCTTCACATCTAGATACAGCAGAAGCATGTAGTAAAAGCATATTAATTCTGTTTTGTATCAGCAGGACTTGTAAAATAATTAGGCTGGGTTGTACGATGTGCAAAAATGGCATTATAAACTAAAAATATCAAGCTAATTCAGACTGACCTCTCACTTCACAGGCATAAAAAAGCACAGAAGTTATTGAGGGAAAATCACATTTGTTCCTTTTCATGTGAAGGACTTCAAGCCCATAGGATGTCAAGTGATGAGATGAATGTTGTCTGTCTGTCCACTAACTGTGTTTTAAGTGGCAGTTGAGAAGACAGAGGGTTTTTTACCTCCTGATAACTAAATTCAAGGTTTACTTACAGTGACAAAACTCCCAATGTAATTATATTGCAGCCACTAAAATTAGTCTGGATTTCTTTCGTGATAAATGGCAAGCAGGAGCAGTATGACGTGCACGTCCCCATTCCAGGCCTGAAGATACTGTGAAACCCAGTTGATATGGTGGCTGGTGAGCACTGGTGACCACTCACCCACTTTTGCCCTGCCCTGAATCAAGTGCAGCATGGTCCTCATTATTGGGGACAGTCTGATATTGCATTAGAAAACAGTGAATCTGCTGTGAAACTGCAGCAAATAGCTCTTCTTATTTTCAGAAAATCAGACTTAATGTTGGGAGACTTTTCTCCCTTCCTCCCTTGCTGTTCCTTCTGACTTCTTGAAATGCTGGTGTTAAAGTATAATCCCTTTCGTGACCTTCCTATTACCCTTCCCGTTCTTTGAGAGAGGATGTTTGCCTGCTCCTGAACCTGCTCTGGCATGTGCCCTGGGCATGCCTAAGGACCCGTATCATGGGTGAGAAGGTGCTGTGTATGTGTGAGGAGTGGCAGACCAGTGCCTTCAGACCACTGGAGGATGAGGAGCACAGGTTTGTGGTGGTAGAGCTACATAGGAGGCTCAGTTGTATGAAGTCTTTAATAGTACATCCCAAGTCTCAAACCCAAGGACAAAGCCTCTCTCCTTCAGACTTTCTGCCATACGTTCCCTTTCCATCCACCTGGCCAGGAAGAAGATTGGAAAAGCTTCCAGCAAGTGTTTCATATTGCTAAGGTTGAGTGCTAGGCATTCTCAAACTGGCTGGCATGCTGATGTAGTGCTGCATCTCAGAGAGTTATGCAGAGATCAGCTACTGAGGATGGAACTCATTTGCATAGCAGAGCTGGCTTTTAGTAGCCCTGATTGCATGGCTGAGTGGTGAGCACTTGACAGGATGCTGTGGGGTACACTTCCTTCATAGAACAGATGGACCCTTCTGGAGCAAATAAATTTGTTTTGTTTCTGTTTCACTTATGGGACTGGATGTGTTATTACTCCCCTTGTATAATGGCAAGCTTTGCTAGTGCAAGTTTGACCATGCTGAGGATGCTTTGCCTATATCAGAATTTGTGACAACACTCTGTTATAACTGTCTCAATACAGTTTCACTAATGTAGATATGGCCCCTGAAGGGTCATTTAATAGCAAATATTTTAAAGTTTTGAACAGGTTTGCAGGACCCCATCAGATCCATCCCAGTTTGTGTTTGTTCAAAGTGTAGTCTGCTGAACTATTCATACTGGCATGATGTATGATATACATGGCAGGTCAAAAAAAACCCCAAAAAACCAGAGAAATATGGAAGGACTAGGAAAAAAGCACATTTTGCAAATGTACACATATCTAGGTTGGTTGGCCCAGTTACTGTCCTGGACAAAATCATAAAAAGACCATAAAAGTAAGCAAATGTGTAATTAATATCAGGCAGTGACAAATACATGAAAAATATGACAAATATGTGAAAAATACATGTTGACAAGGAAATGTCATTGTTTCTTGATGGGATCACAGCTTTGACTGGTAAAGGTTGCTGAGTTCTTGTCATAAAATTCCCATAGTCACATATATTCTGATTTAAATGTGTCTCTATCCAGAAATAAGTGGTGGCTTCAATAAATATATTGAAACTTACTTTGCTGAAAAGTCCAGTAGTGCAATTGCAACTAATTATCTGTGATCCAATAGAGTTGATTCTACAGGAATTTATTTGTAGTCCTGCTCTACTCAGTACCTTTCATCCCATTTAGATAGTCTGGAAGAAACAAAATGGTTATGACTAAAGGTCAGGTCCAGCAGAACCCAGTGTTTTATAAGGATGCCTAAATTCAATCCATATCTTTTTGATCTAGGCCTCATCCATGTCTGGTTGTTTAATCCCTGCTAGCTGGGTTACAGTACGCATTTGCCCAGGTTTGCACTATCTGGAGACAGAGAGCAGCTTGTTTTCTAAGTTAAGCTTGACTACACAATATTTAATATACCGAGCAATGAGTCACAGCTGAGTGGGACTTCAGTTACTGTTTCCCGTCAGAAATTGGAACTTCACTGCATAAATGCTGTTTTTCTTTTTTGCCTGAAAGCTGAATGGCAAGAGTGACATGGAGCTGCTGCTTCCTGGGGGCAGAGCAGCACTTGGTTTGACTCCGGAGTCGGTGGGAAGCAGTACTAGTAATACCACCTCCCTGCTGAACTTGGAGTCCAACACCCAATGGCATGCTCAGGGACTCCGCATGAAAACTACTGGTGGTGGGTTTCTCCTAACGCCCCAGATACTGGCCCATAGGTGTTCTTGCTTCCCAGTTCTGCTGGGGCCTAATTGCACAACAGCAGCTCACCAGTAAACTTGCTGAACCAAAGACTGACATTAAAAACTGAACTGTGGAGTACAAAGAGTAATCTATGGATTTTTAAAATTTGTTTTTCCAGCTCACCCTCAATGCTTATTGTTAGCATAATTCACAGTAGGTTTTTTTATGCAGGGTACTGGTAACCTCTCAGAAGTCTTTCTCAAAGGTATGCAATAAACTTTCCGGAACAAGATTTTGCACAAAAGTAATAAGATGTTATAAAGGTGGAAGTCGTTTAAAGAGGTGATAGCCACATCCCGATCCTTATGTACTTCTTTTATCTCCTGATTAAGAAGTAGTTCCTTTTTGGGTGAAGAAATGCTATATTCAAATTACAGTAGTATTTTTGCATCATTCTGGTTTTTTAAGGGAAAGCTTCCAGGAAGGGATGACTGAGGCCATTAATGGTTAAATGATTACCTAGATAAAAACCTAGTTTTGACCTCTGGTCATATAGTTGATTCTTAGTTGTAAAACTAACTAAGAATCTGTAAAAAGGACAGTTACTAAGCAATTACTCTGTTCAAGAGTTGTTGGAGACTACTCTCTCATAATTCTTTATCTTCCAGCAGATTTTTAAAAGCATCACCAGTGAAGACTCAATCCAGGGACAAGGAAGTCGGAGACTGATAAGTTTTTCATTGTCAGGTAAGTCACTGATGATATGAAAGTTTTAAACCCAAAGAGTTGGGAATTGAAGTTACTAGAACCTTTCATGTACATGTGTCTGTAAGTATATGTATGTATATATTTATGCATGGGTTCTTTGTCTGCTGCTCTAGAAGTGATGCTGAGACAGAGAAAAAATATCTATGATTATTGCCACACTCTTTTCCTTCAATGAGAGTTACGTGATGAAGTGTCTTGTTCAAGTAGAGTTTTGAGGCCATATTATGTTTTTCTGTTTACAATTAAATATGTAGGTCAGGGAAAGCAAGATCAAAGGCATGTGCTTTACTTACAGAGCAAAATGTGGTTTGTGGTAGTACTCTGTTCCTTGAAAAGCACATTCCACAGTCATAGTCTGGACCTGAGGCGGATCCATGTGCTGCGGTGCAGAAGCTTCTCTGTATTGCTCAAAAGTGACTCTCAGACTTCTTGAGCCAGAACACTGCTCTCACTTCTCTGCATTTCATGAAGAATGCTCAGCCTCATTACTTGGCATATCACTGAAGCTTTAAAGGCTTAATATGTTTCCATGTGACAGCTATGAACCACTTGATTTGGCTTTGGTAAGACCAACCTGTAAATCACATCTGTAGACAGAAACCAGTTTGTCAAAAGAGAGTGGTTGTGAGCATGGCTCTCATTTTGGAGTTTTATGCTTGCTGGTTGGTTTCCATATTTTTTAGCTCTTGAAAGACAACGAGAAAGATGCTTGACTTGACTTGCAAATTCTTTGAGCAAGTAGTACAGAGTAAAAAGAGTTACCCTAGTTCAAAGGTTTTACAGGCACAGGCCTTTAAGTGTAAAGTCCTACTCTTGGAGAAGCATCTCATTATATGATTGGTGTTGGCCATATGATTTATTTCAAGCTTCCCTCTATTACGCATGCATGTCAGTGCTTTTCCAAATTAGGCAGCCAGTGTGGCTCTTGAGAGGTTGTCTTGATACATGGCAGATCAGACAGACATTGGGCAGGGCTTTTTGACACATGACTTGCTTTTGCCTAGCTGCACACTGGACATCCACCCATCAGTTGATAAAACCACAGGTTTAGCTCAACAGAAATAAAGAAGTAGACTTAATAGCTTTTAGTGTCCATAAATAATCTTACACAGAAAATGTGGCCCAGAACTAGTTACAGTTTTCAGATTACTAGTTACATTCTCTCAGATTCTTTGGCCTGGTAAGCCAAGAGGTGTCAAGAGTAGTAATTTGTGAGACTGCTAAATAATGTGGTCTCAGTGGGCCCTTTTATAAAGTAGGGTATCTAATTTACTTGATACTCTAGTTTATAATAGCTTGATTTAAAGTATATAAAAATCATACCTCATAATACATTCGGGATATCTTATTCCAGTGATTCACAAGCAATTAGTCTGCATATATCTCACATCCATGTTAACAACATTATCACAGCCACGTATTTGAAAGGCTTTGATAAAATAATTTAGCAATTATTTTATCAAAAATATAAGTTATCAAAATTGTTCCATTTCAGTCTTTCTGAAATTAACAGATTAACACATCACAAGGATTTATTTATTACTTTCTTAGTCAACACCATAACAACAAAATGTTGTCTCTCTCAAAGCAAAATTATTGCTATTCCTATATCTATTATTCTAGCTAATAAAATGCAAATCAAGTCAGGCCTCCCAGAGGCATCAGAAGGAACTGGGATTCCTTTCCATTTACGCTACTATCTCAGCAGTAACCTCTTTATTGTCACGAGTCCTTTTGGCTCATACAGAGTTTTGCTTTTCAATATCTGTATTTTGGTATACGGTCATCTTCAGTCATTAGTTAATATAGTCATTACTTAAAAGTTAGATTTCCAAATTATGGTTGATTCAGTTGCAGTTAAAAAAAAATGGCAGGCCATTAGTGTGACTGGAGCCCATTGCACCAACACAGAGCCATTATGCCCTAAGCAGTCTGTCGTCTAAAGAATGCAAGACGAGCTATGCCTTCTGCCTTATCATTTTTTGCAAGAAAAAGTTATTAGAATGGGAGAGAAAAATCCCACAGTAGGCCAAATCCCAATAAATGCTGAACAACATGAGTGCATTTCAGCTGACTTGTATTGCTTTCTCTACTGCTGAGACAGTCCAGTGAGATCCTATGTTAAAATGAAGTGTGTAGAAACAGATTTTTTTTCCTAAAAGGCTGTTGACAAAGTGCTTTATTCTTTCTGTAGTTTATTGAGTATTTGGTTGGACAAAATCCAGCTGGTTCCACTGGAGGTTTTATTGGGAAAAGATTTCTGGATTGAATCAAAATGTCAAACAATGAAGGTGTAAAATGATGCTTCACAGCACAAGAAGATGACTAGCTTCTTGAGAATAGAAATAGCAGAGAGTTTGCACTATGTCACTAGGAGGGTTTTTTACTTCATGTTTGCTTCCTTCAAGACTGGGAGTTGGTCCTGTGAAAGGCTGGTTCAGATTAATAGGTTCACTGGCAACACTGATCTCAAAGAAGATAATTTCCCGTGATTAAGCTTCTTAATCATTTTTATGATGACTATATTATTATAGCTTTCATTATTTAAAATACCAAGAGAAATATTTTAAGCCTAATTTAGGTAGACTGAAATAAGCCTTTAAGGAAGGCTCTGCAGTCCACTTTGCATGTACTTTCCAAACATGCCTTTTCCACTGTTACGAGGGAATGTCACACTTCTGATAAGGTGGCTGAAAAGCGTCAGAGCTCTCTTACATGAAGTACAGAAGGAAAAAATGTGCTAAGTTTCCCGAGATGTACCAGCTACTTCACTGCAGGTTCATGGTTTAGCACCAGTATAATGCATTTGCTGAAAGCCCTTAAAACCAGTCTTGTTGGCTGGTATATTTAGAAAGTGTTATCATGAGGTTTGCATAACATGCCTCCTAGCTCTATGTTGCATCAAATAACTTTCTTCAGGCTTTAATATTTCACATATCCCATGTGTTTGCACACTTTATTTATAAATGTTCTTAGGAACAAATGACCAGAAGATCTGAATACTTCACAAACATTCAGGCATTTGTCCTCATCACACCTCTCTGAGAATGTTGTTAGTGGTTTTTGTGTGGCTTTCAGACCAGGTGTTCAGGTAATATCAGATGTCAGTTTATAGAAGTTAGAGCATAAATCACAACTAAAAATAGTATAAGGTGTTGTAAATTTTATGATGTTGGGGGGAGGATCACCACCGAAAGCCACTTAAGCATCGCTGTCGGAAGTAGCCGCAACAGCAAGGACTCCAAGTTCATTCAGAGAGCTGAAGGCCCTTTATTGTATGAGTTAGTATCCTTTTATACACTTTTGTATGTTTATCATTCAGGTTACCTGTTCATTGGTTACATAAGTACTACAAGAGATTCATTGGTTATTATTCAGCTACAGCATACTATTATTAGATACTCATAATGCAAGCTCTTTAAGTATTTTAAACATGTACAAAAACACCAGGTGCAGTATCACAGACTGTTAATTCTTTTGGTTGTTTTCGTTTCTTGCTTCTGTGAACACTGAGTTTCTCACGGATAGACACAGATCGTGCTAATACTGAAATGCCGGGCCTAGACAGGCTTGTTAACCTGCTATAAGATCCCACATAAGGTGGGCTAAGGGTCATTATGATAGGAGCTGTTAGCATGAAATGCTTGTTCAGAATGCATATATATATAATGCACTTTATTTTCCAACAATTTTTTTAAATCCTTGTGACTGACTTTATAACTACTAATCCCATGGCTTTTCCTTACTTGGCAGATCTTATGTCAAGGTAAGGTGGCTTTTTACCACCTCCAGTATACCTTGTGCCTACAAAGTAGTGCAATGCTCTAGACTAACAGTTTGAAAGGCCTCAGAAGGCTTTGAATTCAACTACTCCATTATCCTATTTAACACAGGACACGTTGCCCTATGGTGGTGAGCTTTGTGTGAGTTTGGCTCAGGCGTATCTCAGACAGGTGTGTAGTCAGGATCTGAGAATACTGAGATGGTGCTTTGCTCCAGTGGTTAATCACTTGCAGTGATTAAAACACCCCCTTGCTGTGATAAGTTCTTGACATTAATGGTTCAGACTTTTTCTGTGTTTTCCTTCTTGATGAAGATGATTAAAAAGGTAGCCTGTCTCTCAGACATTTTGGAATAATTAATTCCACCACTCCTTTTCATTTATTAGTACACCTATTTTCTTCCTAATACCTCTACTGCGCTTCTTTTACACCAATGAGAAACCCTTTCATTTTCCTTTGAAGCATTTACAGCTAGAAAAAATGTTTTCTCCTCTTTTTCACTGACTTTAATATTTTGCCTGGGAGCCCTGTGACAGAAATGTTTTGGTTTAGCTGATCCACTTAGTCTTTTTTTAAAATCTCAGACCTTAAAATACGTCCTTGTGCAACTACACTAACCTTTTCTTTTTTTCTCGCATTTTATTTTAAAAGTGAAGCCTGTAGATTTCTCAGAGCAGAAAAAAGCACTTTATTTCACCTCTTGCATATCATCAGTTGCAGAATCTCATTCAGCAGCTGATCAAGTCAGTCATCTGTTGTACTTTACGTAGTATCTTTATCAGTTCCCCTGCATTAGTTTGCAGTGTTGGATTTTAAGACTTCCTATCATTGTATTTCAATAAATGCAATATTGCTGTGCTCTTACTATTGAAATATGGTTCCAGTGAGAGTAACTAAAAGAGTTTGTACTGCTTTAAAAGCACATGGCTGAGAGGCAGTACCTATATGCTTCCAGTTGAATCTTGAGCAAGCAGAGTTTTGTTGTTCCTTCTTTTGAAGCCATGCCTGTATCTTAGGTACCTCAGCTCAGTAGATGAACTGCTGCCCTCCTCCCTCATAGATTCTTCTTGTTCTGTCCAAGGTCTGCAAAAGAAACACTGACATATCAGCACCCTGGCAATTACCTTCCCTCATTGGTAGTCAGTCCAAATACCAGTCCTGTTCAAGTATATTTTTTCAGTGTCAGAACCTGAGCTGATAGCTCTTTGGGAATTCAGAAAGGAAATCAGAAGGGAAATGCTGGAACTGTCCTTTGATATCCTAATTAGCAACTCTCTTGTGGTGATGGATTATGAAGATGGTTTATTGTGCTTTGATATATGAACTGGCAAGATCTCAGTGAGATGACAGTATTTTTTACTTTCTTCCATTAATGAGCAGATCATAGAGATAATAAATTCCATTTTGGTGTTCCTCAGGCTAGATCATAATCTAAATTGACTGTGGTCATTCCAGTGACACTGGGGTCTTTCCAGTGTCCTGTTATCTTCATTAGTTCTGCTTTTAGGTAGTTCTGGGCAAGTTTGACCTAACTCAAGGTGTCTTCACTTTCTCAAGGGGTCAGATGGCTCATGAGGAATAAGTCCCATTTCCTGGTCCTGAGATCATGAGGCTGGTATGATAAATATGAAAAATGTGAATTTGTTAGCTTGACCATAGAATTTCTTAGGGTTAATAACCTCTGCCGTAAGTGCCAGTATAGATACCTGCAAGACATCAATTGTCGTCACTTGGATGGTGCTTGGGAACACAGAGGGCATTCAATACTTGGCATTTGTTGGAAGGAATTTGCCATCTATTTTAGAATATCAATATCAGTTTCTCAAAACTAGTAGCTTTACTACTTGCTAGTTTTTGACTCTTCTGTTGGTTTATAGACTCTGGATACTTCACTGAAGTAGAATATGCACCATCAAGAGACTAGATGGACTGAGTCTTCTTGAGACACATCTATAAACTGCACAGAATAGCCTTGTGTGTTATTTCTAGGAAAATTCTATTGGCGGAGTCTTCTCATCCCTCAAGAAGAACAGCTTCCACCTCCCTTAACTTACTTCTGACATACTGATGACTAGACTAAATGTAATTAATTTAGAAAACAGACTGCTCCAGAGTCTGGTTCTCTATCTGATTCTCTATGCTTTTCTGTCATGCTCCTATATGGAGCATGGGTCTGGTCAAATACCTTGTTATGTCCGCAGGGAATTGAAATAAAATCTTTATGGTAGTTTTGCTCACCATTACTGCCAGAGAATCTCCTTGCTGAGCATGACAAAACGTGACTCTTCCCTGAGCTTTTGAAAGCTTGATGACTTGTATTGAGGCAAAATCAAACATTGTAAAACACAGATGGGTTCTAGCTGTGTTGTTGGAATTGACATCCCCACCTGACTCCAATAAATACACTGATTCACCACAGAAATAGTCTCCATCACTATCCAGTGTCCCAAAGTTTGTGATGCTGCATGGCAAATAGATTTGCCAAATGATCCTGTATAAACTCTCTACCTTAGGGGCAGAGGGTACATGCATGCAAGTGACCTACTGTAAAGCTTCCTTAGGTCTCATCCAGGCATCTGGAGATTAGCATATATAGAAAGAAAGCTCTGAAGTTGAACCAAATCGGTAAATCACTTGGGGGCAGCAGCAGGCAGCATTTAGTACAAGGCATTTTTCTCCAACGAAGAGAGCCTAGCTGAAAGAGGATGCATGTACTCAGAATTAGTGCAAGTCTGTGGCAGTGAAAAGCTGTAATTACTTTATCTTTACCTGGATTCCTTCCTTCTGTCATCTGTCATAAGAGATGGCCTGAACTGTTAAATGTATATAACCTCTTTCACTCTGAAGTGTGATTTATGACTAAATGGGAAACTGACATACGGTATATTAATAACTTTTTTTTTTTTTAGAGACTGTATGAAAATACACCTTTGCAAACCACAGATAAGTTATCTTTGTAGCATTTCCTCATACGCATCCAAGAAATGGGCTATAAAACTAGGGTATGTCCTGGACTTCTGGAATCCATTCATTCAACTGAAGATTTAAATTCAGGTAGCTTCAGACCTTCACTTAAAAGTTTAGTATCTTCTGAACCTTTTTTCTGAAGATGATAGAGAAAAATATTTGCATTTGGGAAGGCAGAATAGCTGTGATTCTTCTGTTGGGGAGTTACACAAGTGTGGTAAGAGTTTCAACAACAAGTTACAGCAGATAGTTACAGGACCCAGAGATAGGTTTTGCTTCAAATTAAGTGAAATTCTGGTTATCTGCAGATATCCATGTAGCTTTATTAAGAGCTTTTTCAGTTTTGATGCTCAGTTTTTCACAGTGATGAGAATTTGTGGTGAGATATGTAATTGGGATATTTGTCCTTGGGAAAGTTATTTCTGCTAGCCCTATTCATACTTTGGACAATAAAATTGAAGTTTCTAACTGACTTTTTAATAAAATTTGTTGTATTATGCAATTTCAGCAAGAAAATTACACAAAATTTCATGCTGTGTGCTTAGCTAAATTACCTTTTTTTTCCTCATCCAAATAAAAAAATGAGACACTTAACTGAGGTTAGGAGTACCTTCATCCTCATGGCTGTGCCCTAATTCCAATAACTGGAAAGAGGCTGGTAGGCCATCATAAATGTATTTTCTTTATGATACATGATATATAAGTATACATAATTGAGTGCTAGGTATTTTCTATCAGTAGATTATTTCTTTATTCAGTGGTACCCAAAGA
Organism: Orthonyx spaldingii; assembly: GCA_013397795.1. Classification (NCBI taxonomy): domain Eukaryota; kingdom Metazoa; phylum Chordata; class Aves; order Passeriformes; family Orthonychidae; genus Orthonyx; species Orthonyx spaldingii. The sequence continues at coordinate 110,072 of VZTJ01000577.1, read as the reverse complement.
TAGCGTGGTCTCTCTTTGAAGGAAAAAAAATCAGAAACATACACAGCAATGAATATTTCAGTTTCAGACTCTTTTGAGGAAATATCAGAGTGAAAGAAAATAAGATCCCAGAGGTCTTTCTCTCCTCTCATATGTTAGCAGCCTGAACTAATAGACTGCTGGCTGTTGTCGTCCATACTCCTTTTGCAATCTTGGTTTCTTTTTCTTGAATGCATTTCTAACAGTACAACTTCCAAAGCAAAAGAGTTTGCCATATAGGATTTCAGCAGGGCTGTTAGATGAGATACATGCTGGTTACACAGAGATTGTGCACTCAGAAAATAAAAAAGGGGGAAAAAGTCAGTGTTATCTGTTTGAAGCAGATAATTTTCTTTATGTGATAGCGTTGCTAAGTAACCATGGCAGTACATACTTTCAGCAAAGTAATTTCAAATAAGCTCTTAGTAGTGATGTTCTCTATTTATTTTTTTTGTTAATTGTTAGAGAATGTCTCAAGAACGAGATTCTTAAAATACAGTCTGTTTCAGGACTATCTGTCCAACAGCTTTTGAATATCTGCAACATGAATTGTGTGGTGGAATAGATGATTAAAACCTACAGAAAGAAAAGAAATTATTTTCAACTTGCACATTTTATTGTGTTGGCTATTACCATATGTTAAGGAAGCAATACACAACTGGATTTGATATAGCTATTTTCTGGAAAAAATACTGATGATGGTGTGCAATGTGTATGATTTTCAGACTCATCCAAAATGTCTGCCTTGAGGGTTTTTCATAGTCTCCCACAACCTGCTGGAATAATTGGGTTTTTAATCAGAAGAGAATTAGAAGACTGTGAAAATTAATATTTTCAAAAACTGCCTAAAAGAAAAAATGCATGTTTAAATTGAATGTTTAGCTATGCATCTAAGCAGTTTTGGAAACCATCTGGTCTAATACTTTTTTATCTCTCCAATACAGCAAGAGAAAATAGGCAGAATGCAGTACAGTGCTTATAGCCCGATGTGAAATAAAGCTTTAAACAGAGGATAATCTCCATGCAAAGAGTGGTGGAAAAAAAATTAGCTACTGAACTTGCTAATAGCAGTAAGTGCTTATATCTTCCAAAGAAAGCTTAGAAATGTACCTGGAAAAAGAGAAGACCAGAGAGTTCAGTCTATGCCTGTTTGAGCCAAAATGAATGATACACCAGCAGATTAGTTTGCATTTAATTTTTACACACATTTTTTTGTGTACAACACATATTATGTGCCCTGGGAGTTCTGCAGCCGTAAAGCCCTGCTTAAAATCTAGACATTATAGACAAGAGTTTTCCTAAGGTGAAGTTAACTCATGCAGGGAAGAAAACGATTTAAAGTGGGAAAAAATGTAAACTGACTTCTCGTGTAGAAAAAGGTGGTGTAAAAGCTAAGATTTGTAGACTGATAAAATTGATACCTAGGAAAAAATGACATCCTTTGGGTACCAAATGCCATGACTTTGTCATTAAATGACTGGATCTCTTTTTCAGAGTAGTCCTTCCAATACAGTCAGGCTAAGCAAGTGCTTAGCTTATTAGAAAAATTAGTAAATCACTTAAAGTTGCATAAATACTGATTTTGAAGCTGAATCATTCTGCACAATCAGGCTGTAAATTTGCAGTTTCATTATAAAATAATTTGTAAATCCTAAATCACAAGATCATTGTGGTTTGGCATTACATTGCCTCACAGGAAACACAGTGAGTTTTTTCACATTCCTGCCATATTATTCAAGTTCCTTACCAGTTCCCTATATACTGTTCCTAGCATCCCAAAGAGATACCTGGAATGTGAAAAATAATCAGGTTCTTTTCCTTCTTTCAGATTTCCAGGCTTTTGGTCTGAAGAAAGGGATGTTCTTCAATCCAGATCCTTATCTGAAGATTTCCATCCAGCCTGGAAAACATAGCATCTTCCCAGCACTTCCTCATCATGGACAGGAGAAAAGATCCAAGATCATGTGTAATACTGTTAACCCAATCTGGCAAGGAGAGGTAAGCAGGTTGAGAGTTAAGCTGAGACTTTTCTTAAAACATGGACATTATTCTAGTACTGTCCCTCTTTTTTTTTCTTTTTTCAAAATTCCATTCTTGGCTAAATAGTTGACCTAACTGTGTGTTATGTATTTCATGACTACCTGTCTCAGTATAAAAGGCTTAATCAGGGTACAAGTATGAGTGACACATCAAAACTTTCAGCATAGGTTGTACTTCATTGGTGTAATTTATGAAGTTGTTGATTATTGAAGGCAGGCATAAACCAGAATTGAAAAATAAACCTGCATAGCATGAAAAGCTGCTACTAGATTGTCATAGTGTTCTTACACAGAGAGGAGGCATTATATCAAGTAGAATGAGTAGAGCATGCAAATACTAAGCAGCAATGTGATTGAAAAGCATCAGTGGCAATATAAATCAAATGCAACTTTGGCACGTTTGGCCATCACCTTGAAAAAATAGTCTCTAGTCTGCTTCTTTTTGTTGGAAGGACTTGTACATATTAATGAGATCTGAGAGTTCAATTGCTGCCTGCTGTATGCGAAATGGCAATAGGCAGCAAAGAATAAGGAATCTCTTTGGAATTAAAGGAACCTGACATACTGAATGTGATTTACTGGCATACTCTGTCACAACATTATCTCCACTGCAGGAAAGAGTAAAAGTAAATAAATACACTGCATAGATTTATTCAAATTAAAATGCAAATTGTAAAGTAGCTTAGGGATAATTAGGTCAAACTCTATAGATATGGAACTGTGAGTGGGCAAAAAGACAGCAGAAATGGCATTGAATGCTCCTACCTGGAGAAAATAGATACCACATCAGGTTACGTGACAGGTGGGGGAGGTTATATAACTGGGGAAACAACCTTGATAACAGTCAGAGAGAAATGCCTTCTAGCAGGACTTAATTGAGGACACTGTCATGAGACATCCACCAAGTCATAACTCCTCTGTGGAGCGAAGCATCAGATATATCTGGTTGAGAGGTCCTGGGTGCAGCTGAGGACATCGTCAAGCTAGAACTGACATGCAGGATCAAGTTGGCAGAGACCTTTCAGTGCAGTCCATAAGACACACACCTAGAGGGGAACAGGTATGAAGGGGAAACTTGCTCTGTGTGTGTGATGCTCAGTACATAGGAATGTGGCCCTGATAAAATGTCACAGGTGTCTTCTTCTCAAGCCATGCCAAATGGCTGAGTTTGTGGGCTGACATTTCTTTTCCAAGTTTGGCAGCAAAAATAAAAACAATGAAATGGCCTGATTATGAACATGGGAAAGCAAAAGAGCACAGCTGGCTTCCAGCTTCACTGTTCAGCCCCCAGGTTTTCTTGATCGTGTGCAAGTGTGCTGCTTCTCCCTTTCTGTTGTTAGCCTGTGAGTGGCAAAGGAATGTAAAAGAGCCAAGCCATGGTTCAGCATATTCTCCTTCTGCCTTCTCCTCAGCTGATATTGAGATGTTTGTGTACATTTGTGCTGCAGTCTGTGCAATCAGCCCATCTGAAGTCTTTGTTTTATTACTGAAAAGCTGCATTGGTAGGCCTGATTTTCTGCAACTTTGTCCCTTTGTGGGACAAGGGGAGAAGGAAGACTGAAAAATGTTCCTGAATCATGTTGGTAGCCATAATTCTGTCCACCCTTTTCATTTATGGTTGTGAATATATGAAGTGACAAAATACTGAGGACTTGTAGCCATTTCATTAAGAGTATCAGTCACAAGTTGTTTTTGCAAGAACAAATTTTAGGCAATGTATTATTTCAGAAGGGTCATTCTTTTCTTAGATTCTCTGTCACTCCATGTGAATAGAAGGCAGGTGTACTTTTTTTTTTTTCTTCAATTGAATGACCTATCTGATTTGTATTGGATGCTAAACTTGAAAAAATCTGGCATAGGGAAATAAAATTACCGAAATATCTGCAGACTAGGATCATTATATATGTTCTTGATTACCCTTGAGCAAATTCAGAAGTGAAAGAGTCAATTCAGTTTTGTAGGGCTTCAGCACCAAAAGTCCTACAGACTAAAAGATGATGATTTACTTATATTAATTTGTTCTGGTATTCTTCCTTGTATACTTACCAGGCTTCTCTATTTGTATAGTAACCACCTGCATTATACCAACACTCTGGGAGCACCGTGGTACCTCAGGCAAATTTTCATCTGTTTCATGTAATATTGATGGTCATCTTCATTTCACAGGCCATCCAAATGCTGTTCAGCACAAGTTATCCTGACTTAAAGCTATTCTTCCATTGCTCTGATTTGCAGTACTTTGTACAAGGGGTCATAAGGAAATGGAAATTTCTTACAGATGCGGAGTAGCAAGTGACAATATGACACTTGCAGCAGGGCTCTCTATAGAGCTGAAAGAGCTCTCACACTGAGAATTCCTTGCTGAGTCAAGTTAAAGCCCAGGTGGTATCTTCTCCTGATAGAGAGATGTCATTGTGGACATGCTTCTGTATGTTTTCACATGCTCTTCAGAAACATCTGTAACCCTAAATAAGTGAGTGCCTGGACACCATATGGCACTGGACAGCTTGACTCCACAGCCCCGGGCTGGGCAGGTATTTCCCTGCCAGTCCAGACAGTTGCAAAAGCACAAAGGTTGAATAGTCCTATCATGCTGATTGGAGGTAAAATGCAAAGAAAGTCTCAGAAGGAAGTGCCCATTTCCCAAATCTTGTGCACATCTAGTAAAATTGAGAAAGGTGGATGCTTATTTTCTAATATAGATAGTAGAAAAATAATGACACTATTCCCATATTGTTTCATAATTGAAACAATGTGTCTGCTGTCACATTGTTTGGAAAAAGCTCCTTTAAAAATATTTAATTTTTCAGAAATCAGTAAAGTGATACACAGTTCAGCCAAGTAATAGATCATAGGAACAAGCAAAGTGGTTTAAAAAGTAGTTCACATACCTCCAACTGGATAGGAAATTCTCTCTATGGTTTGGCAGCTAAAGTACTTCAGGCTTCTGGACTTTACCTTAGACATATTGATGGTATTTCTTTCTTACCAATGGCAACTTGAGCAGACTGTTTCCTCAGTTTTTATTTTATTTATTGGTGAGTGAAAAGAGAACTCTGAGGAATGGCCAATGAGATGACTATAAAAGTTGGCAGATGCAATCACTCAGCATATTTAAAGTAGTAGGAAGTGTCATCTATTAAATGATGCGTTGAATTTCAGCTCCAATAATCTAACCCTGGAGGGGTAGATTGCTTTAAAGTGGGAGCCCATTACTAGGTTAAAAACAATCTCTACTTCCTGCAGCTTCACTCTTTGTTTCTTTGCCTCAGATTTTACAAACACTGTTAAATTTTGGTGGAGACAAAAGAGTGTTTGGAATGGCTGCCTTATCACACTGAAGAAGCCGCCTTATCACACTGAAGAAACCACATTTCACTGCTGAATTAATTGATGTGAATGAGCAGAGAGCAAGAGCATTTAACACATAGCAGTTAGTATGTCAGATCTGATACACAAATTTATAGTATTTTCAGCTGTGTAACTCATGCTCTCTGCACCTCAGATAACTCAACCTTTCAAAAATATTGCACTTCAGTAATTTCTCACATAAGCTGTCTCTTGAGATTACTGACGCAAGATCAGAAGAAGGAAGCACTCAGGGGCTTGAACGCCACTGGGAAGTGGTTTGGGGAGAGAAGGTTTCTCTAGTGCAGGCCATCATCAGTGATAGAAGCATTGGGTTCGGATGCTGCCTGCAGGAATGCCAAGGTGCAACTGACCCTCTGAGTGCTGTTCTGTGACTGCTTTTCTAAATGCAGAGTTATAACTTGGGCACTGATTCTGTGATCCTGAATGCTGAACTGGTGTGTGATAGACCATCCAGCAGTTCTGGGATGGAAAAACACTTTGACAAAGTAGCCAGATCAGATAATAAGGGGTTTATGTTAGCATCTGTGCCTCTCCAGGTGCTTTATGTTGGCTGATAAAACGGATGCTACCTGATGTAGGACAAACCTGGAATCATACAACCCAGGGGATACTCAAGCAAAGCTGAGTCTCTCCAGAACAGAGTAAAACCATTGAAGATGTTTTAATATATTTAAATCAACAGTATTATTTTAAACTAAAGTGGGTTGCATTTGATCTGATTTTGATCTAATATTCAGAACACTAGAATGCTGACAGTCCTACCATGGCCTCACAGAATCATTCCATAATTTCGAAAGAAGTCCAAAATAAAGGCAACAGAAACATCACACTGATTGAACTCCTTATTGCTTAACCTGGATAAAGTTTTCCCCCTTCTACTGGCAAATTAAAAAAAAATATGCTGCAGAAACTTGGAGGCCTTCACACCAAGCATAAAAGCAACATATAGGTGAAGTGAAATCCAGATCCTGAATTTATTATGAGTTTCGCCAAAGGTGTCACCAGGACTGAGTAAAGCCTTGCAGGTGGTAGCTTCACTATATAACATTTCTGCACACATGTCCAGGTAGACTAAAACATTGTTAGACTACACAGACAAGCTGTCGCTTAACAGCTACAGGTTTCAATATCTGTTGGTGACTGAAGTGTGAAAGCTCAAGACAACTTTAGCTTCTTCAGGAATGAGTTATGGTGTGAAAAATCATCTAGATTTTTTTAAAGACATTATTCTTCTATAACTGTATTTTACTTGCAACTTCTGCATCTAGAAGACTATCAGTTTTGCTAGCTTTATATACTAGTGCTGATGAGACTCTTCAAATATTTTCAATCTTTGCTGTGCTAATAAATTTGTAGACAATTCTGAGATGAATCTGAGGAAGAAATCCAGAAAGCAAATTTGCGGAAGGCCCTATCCAACTTTGAAGGAGTTCAGTAGAAAGGATTGAATCAGAATTTAGAACATCAACATGTATTTATGTGTACCCCTTTTATGGTAGGGAAAAAACCCGCAACAATTGTGCCATGCCGGAATAAAGAACTGCACTGGATTTGGCCCCCTGCAGTCACTGCTGTATTCCAGTAGTCTCTTCTAGTAGGCATAGGCATGTTCCCAACCTTGGCAACAGTGGAGCTCTGCCCTTGGCACTACTGACTGTGCAGTATTTTGTCTTCTCACTAAGGAGTACTGTAGAAAGAAACTGGAATTCTTGATGTGCTTATCCAGCTGTTGATGTAAGTAGTGTTGTATGGGAAAGTAGTGACATGTAGAGGAGGTTTTTGAATGGATAATAGAGTAATATAGACAGAGAGTGGCATATGCACTAAGACTCTAATTATTGCACTGAAGTATTTGAAACAAAACCCACTAATTAAATATTCAGCTGAAAGAATAAATTCATCTTCATCCATCAAATGTAATTCACAGCCTTTTAAGATTTACTTCTTGTATCATTCCTGTACATGATGGATAGCACAAATAAATTTTATTTTTAATTGTATTGCTTATTTAACTCCAAATCAAGAACCCAATTCTTCCTGTCACCGGTGTATTAATTTATCTACCTTTATTATGCTGACTTTATTATACTGTCTACCAATTATTATACTGACTATTTTTTAAAAATTTGACTTGCCCATAACTTGTCTAATTGGTGCTAATGGACATACTCTGTTCATTTTGACAACTTCCTTGATAGTGCTGTTGAGTCACTGGGATCCATCTGTATTCAGGGATGCAAACAACTTTGGTAAAAATAAAACATGGAAATGAATCATCATCAGTAGCTGGCTTTCTATGAAAACTATTCCAGGCTCTGGAAGTGGTTCTGTTATCTTATAAATGGATACAGATGCATTCTGCCAGGTCAGCATTAGCATGGGCCTTTGTTCTTTACCTTATATGTCATGCATTAAAGTCCCCCCAAGATCTCTTCACATTAATTAAATTAATCATCTGTGTCTGTAAAACCTTTACAGGGTCTGGAAGCAAATAGGCACTGAAAAGTAGGTTACTATCTGAAGCTCCTTCAGTGGTGTTTACTATAGTGTTTACACATTGTGCTTGAAGGTGCCAGCAGTAATGTAAAATCAGATTGACATTTAGATCATTGAGATGGTGTGAGAATGTAAATGTTTCAGCTGATTCTAGGTAGCTTTGATTCTGATTTGTGTCTCTGTGAGAGTGAGTGCCTCCTCTGCAGGAGGCAGCTGTGTAAAATCTGTGTAAATTAGAGGAGAATCCTAATGACTTATTACTGACTGGAGCCCAAAATTGATGATACACTGCTTAACCCAAGAAGACTTAATATGTTAATATGTTGCTGTGATTTTCTTTATCATGCCACTTTTGCTCTTTCCTCTTCCTCCATTCCTGTATTTCTGTGGAAATAATTAATTATAGCTTGTTGATTTTTGGTGCCTGAGAAAATATCAGCTAAAGCTTTTCCATTGCCAGGGGCATTTTAGGGATGGGCCTGCTACAGATTCTCTGGTGTCTAATAAGATGTGCTATCATGCTGCAGCTCTTCTCTTAGTGAAGAATTAAAGGATCTCTCTCTCCTGTCCTACTCCCTCTTTGCATTAAGCATGTAGGAACAAAGCAATCATTGCATCTCTTGCCACTGTAACAAGTGGGACAGGCATTGACAAATGACTGAGGAAGTGGGGACAGCAGAGCGATGTAACAACTTTGCATCTAGAGCAAGTCTGTTTCCTCCTAGTCATAATTCCAGACAGATGCAATCACACTCTAGAAAGGAATTAACTGAAGAAAATACTGGGAAAATAATACATATACTAACTTGTTCTCTTGATCATGGTTCTTAACAATTCACTGGGTCAATCTATAATAGTATTTGTGTTCTGTTCAAGAGATCCATTTCAAAGAAGATCTCCTGCTCTCCCCACTAAAGACGCCGCTTGTCAGTCCAGAAGTGCATGAACTCAATTCCTCTCAGCAGAAGGGAAGCGAACAGATGTGCTCCAGGAGCACACAGAGTGCTTTTCAGACAATAAATGGGAGTTCAATCCAGGGCACCAGCCTGGAGTCACTTCGTGGTAAAACCCTTGCAACATGTCTGGATATAGGAATCAGGTGCACAGCACCAGCTGCTTTGCTCTCCAGATCCACTCACATTTTACCATAAATCTTCCTAATGAAGACATGGCCAAGATATTCCAGGGGTTAGGAAACATCAGCCTGCACAAGGCTCCTTTCTGCAGCTCATGACAAGTGCTGTTTTCCCCCAGTATACCAGGGAACTTCAATCATTCCTTGTATTCAGACTTTCTGATTGTAACTTCTTTTTAGGAATACACCTGAAGGACAATCATTTCTTCTAATAGTCTTAATACATTTATAGAGGAAAATAAAAAGGTTTTCCCCTCTGGAGGTCTGTACTCTTTTCCAAAGCCTATAACTCTGGGGGTTTTTCAATCTGATATTCTTCCAAATGCAAGGGCAGCTGGTTCACTACCTCATCCTTTCAGTGGAAGACCTCTCCATCTTTCCTGTAAAGGAGAGCTGTTGCGTCCCTAGCTGGCAAGGATCAGGTACCACATTGACAAACTGGGGTCAGAAGCCATTCCTAGGGCCAGGCCCTCTGTGAGAAACAGGTTATTCCTAATGGCATTTCATTCTGCTGAGGCAATCTGCCATCTCCTCTGTGGAGTGTGCTGTGTCATGTATCATCTCAAGTTCTAAGAGTCATTTTGCACCAAGCTGGTGTGATATACAGGGCAATGCACTGTGCTAATGCAGCACTGTAAGTAATTACTGGCTTGGCCTAATCAGAGAATAGAGATTTAACTTCTTGTTTGTTACCTGTTCATCCGCTCACTGCTGTAGATCATGTATAAATTTGGGGTCTGCCCATTACTTGCAAGTTTTGTTCCCTACATTTTATATAATGCATTTTACTTGAATTTTGGTTGTGGATCAAGTGAAAACATCAAGTTCTAGTAATCACTTAAATTGTTATGAATTGTGTTTTACAGGTGTCCTGTTGTCTGCTGTTATCCAAATGAACACATGGTCAAAGCTAGACAAAGCTTTCTTCTTGGGCTTTAGACTTGAAACTGTAGCTATTCTGGTAGTTGAGTTAGCACCTGTGTTGAAATCCATTACTTCCTTTGAGATTTTTTTTTATTTAAGTAAAAGGCTTAGGCAGAATCACAAATCACTTCCATGAAGTCATTGTCAAGTTTGGTGGACCTCTGAACAGCTGGAGGGGCTAAAGCTTTGGAACAAGCTAAGTCATGACATCAGAATTTTAAAACTGCCAGAAATTATAGTTTCATTTTGGTTTTTGACTGTGAAAAAAGAAGTCCATTTATATAAACTTCAGTATACTCTTCTACAGTTAGTCTCAGTGTAAAATTTAGTTTAGTGTCTTTGTATTCCAGCAGGTTCCATGAAGTTCTTGACTAGCCTTGCAGTGTTTGAACTAGTGTCTGTGATTCAAAGCACTTAAACTTTTGTGGGCAAAAATAAAAACAACAAATTAACAAGCCCACAAAGTGAGCTGTGGCCCCAGTGAAAATATACAGGGTAAAGATAGCTGGTTTAGATTGTGAAAGAAAATACCCAGTAGTGAAAAAGAGAAAATAATCTGGCTTCAAGTAATGGCTGTCAAAAAAATCAGAAGTCTTTTAAAAATAATATACTTGGGCTCCTTATACTGAAGTTTTGGTATTCTTGTTTTTCCTCTGCAGCTATGAGTGTTATACTTTAATGTGAAAGCTGAACTTGAGTTAATTCTGTAACACTAGGAGTTGTAATAATAAGAAAAGTTCCAAATAACAGCAGACTTACAGTAAAAATTGTAATAGTAACATCAAAAAATGTCAGCAAACTTGTTGTTAAAATGCAGCTCTTTTGGTTATCAGTGGTGAAGTTTCTGGACACATATTAGAAGCCATAGCAAACTTCCCTCCTCCTGAAGACATTGATTTTTATGTCTGTTGTGATTTTGCAGCCTCCTTTTTTCACCCCTCCTTGGGATGAGATATTAATCACAACATCCCAGAGTGTGAACTCAAGGCTACTGCAGAATTTGTAATCAGTGTAATTTGGTTAGTTTTTTGTTTGTTTGTTTGGGGTTTTGGGGGTTTGGTGGGGTTGTTTTGTTTTCCGTTGTTTGGGATTTTGGGGTTTTTTTTAAAACTTAGATATAAAGCTTATGCTGTCATTTTCACAAACTGGCCATTCCTGTGTGATAATTTGCAAACATTAGGCAAGGAAAGTATTTAATTCATTCCATCAGCAATATATTACTTTACATTAGTTATGTTGGATAAGACCATGAAACACAGAGTCCTTTCTCTTCCAGACAGATAGTATAGCAGAGGCCAAGCAGGATAGTAAAAGCCAAGGCTTTGAACAGTGTAAGTGTAATCAATATTTTGTGGTTAAGGTACAGGGTCTGGCACTTGTTAGAAAAGATGGTGAAGGAAGAGAAGGATATGTTTTCAAAAGTGATTGGTGATTTTTTGAAAATTAGTTTGTAAGTCTCTGAGTTCTCAAACCAAGGTGTTTCGCTGGGATCCATTTTTTTTTCAGAGGGCTAGAGGCCCATTTGTTCTACAAACAAGGATTCCTTTTGGCTTTTTAGTGTGGATGGTGAGAGCCTGAGGCACCTGCAATCAGAGATTGCCTTAGAAAAATCTTGCACAATAAGAATTAAACTAGATGACAGCAACAGCAGGAGCAAGTGCTTAGATAATGGAAAACTGAATTATGTAAAATTATCACTGTTTTACAATCTGTGTCTAAACCCATTTCAGTGAGTTCACTTCTGATCTCAAACTGCAGCTGCCTCCAAATGGCAAAGTCTTTGAACTCTGCCACAGGACACTTTGGGTCTTAAAGGCTTAATTTTCCAAAATGCTGCTGGTTTTATGCATGAGAACCTCCTCCTAGAGGAAACATTTGGGAACTGTGATCATGGACCAGGGCCTGGTCCTAAGGCAGTCTTGGTATCCCAAAATGCAGCAGGTTGGCAGGTGATGAAATCAGAACACAATTGGATTTTACAATTTGTATGGAATATTCCGGTGTTTGTATGTCTTGAGGCACAGCTGTTTAAGGGAAAAGGGAAATTTTCTTTGTCTGATTCCAATACATCTTACTGCTTGGGTCCATACTCTCTGCTCAGGTGCTGATTATTACTCTGGAAAAGGTCAATATCTTTTCTGTGCAAGGAAGGAGCTGTCAGGCTTGGTTCCACGTAATACTATGAAAATAAATTTCCATGCAGATTCTGATTTGCTTCAGAGTTGCATCACAAGACAGTCTATTATTGAATCGGAAGATTTGGATCGTTAAACCTACATTTTACTTTTCACTTGTGAACAGTTCACTCTTTACCTGTGTGTGTGCATGGTCCACCCCACAGAGACTTTTTTACAATATAGGAGGCAGCAGCACAATAATGGAGAATTCATTAAATGGCAAATTTCTCTATGTTACAATAATTGGTTTAAAAGTTAATTCCACTCTTCTGCTTTCAAGTGTCATGAAGTGGCAGTTACTCAAGGTTTTTAGCAGGTGAAACAATAAGACAACTTATTTTTTAAGGCAACTTTCAGTATACATGGGGTATTCAGGTTCTCCCTTTTGGTGCATTTATCTTAATTGGTAACCTGTTGCAAGGATATAGAAGAAAAGAAGAAGAAAATAACACTTTGGCTCTTGTTTGAATTGTACTTCTCTGATTATTTGCATTTTTGCAGGGTGTGATTAACAGAATATCCCACTTACGTTGGTTTCACTTGAAGCTATTTAAATTAAGCACCTCTGAATTAGATCATGATTCAACACAGCAAGTGATTTAGGGCTTTAACTCCAGGCCTTGATAACTCAAAGAATGATTCAGTTATGAAGATTGGGTTTGGCAGTGGGAAAGCTGGAAAAATCCTTTCATCTATCTCAATATTCATTTACTACAGAAGTTGTCTTCCCGATCAATACTGACCTCTCAGTTAGGTGAACAGTGGTTTGACAGTTTTCCTACTGTTGTGCACCACAGCACAAATGTTCTTTTTTGATTGATGATATTCTAGTAGTAGCGGATGTTTGGAAAAATTATTGTGACCTGTGTCACCAGCTCCACACCTATACTGAATTTATCCAGTCTAGGAGAAAGCAAGGCCAAGTTACCTAATATATTTGCTTTTCACTACTATTTTTAAATTGAACTTTGGGACATCTAGACATCTCCAGGTGCCCTAATGCTCCCATGCTTGTTCCTATAACCTAAAATATCACTCTCCTTGTCCCCACCCCAGATTTGCATGCACACAGTCTCTAAAAGCTTACAGAAACATTACTTACAAATACATAGATGTTCTTATGACCAGACCAGCTGAGACAGCAGTCAACACATTTCAATGCACTTGGTGACGGGAGCAGTTTTAGATGGTGCTGTTCCTATTTTTCCCAGTATTGTTTATGACAGTAACCTGTGCTATGGCTTGCCTTCTGGTTGAGCTCTTTTGTGAGACTGTGGCGTGAACCAGGTTAGGAGACTGATCCAGATAAATAATATTTTCAGAGTTCTTCCTTTTTGAACTGGGGCAGAGATGAACAAGAAAAGGAGATATTTCAAAACAATGTATCTGAAAACTGTACCTGAAAAGAGTGGTCATGTATCCTTCACCTCACTAGATCTTCAACCTCTCCATGCTGAGGTGTGCCTTACAGCTGAAGTACTCTGTGTTGCTGTGGCCCAGCCACCAGCCTAATGTTCTGTACCCTTCCTTTATTTCAGCAATTCAGCTTTGTCTCCCTGCCCACGGACGTCCTCGAAATAGAAGTTAAAGACAAATTTGCAAAGAGCCGACCGATCATCAAACGTTTTCTGGGAAAACTCTCTATGCCAGTTCAGCGCCTCTTGGAAAGACATGCCATAGGGTAAATTTTGCTGCTTACATTGCTTAACTAGTGCATTGCTGTTCTGAAGTCCCTGGTGATATATCATTATTTTGATATAATGATGTTGAGGGGAGTTATTAAGCTGACAGTTGTCTGATAAATGGTGTTGTTCTTAATTAGAATTTATAGGACCATGGGCCAGACAGAATTCCCTCTATAACTCTATGCGTGGCATTTTGAAAAGTGAGAGCTGGCATTTAGGAAAGAAGACTTTTTTGTGTATCATGGCTGCGAATTTGGAGAGTGCAATATTTTCAATTTGAATCTTCTTTTAATGTTATGAGCAGGCTGTTTTCATGTTTCAGGGAATTACCTATGAGCCAAAATCATGCCAGATCTGTTCCTCCCCTTTTTAACTTCTGGAAAGGGGAAATATTATAAAAATATATATGTGGCATGTTGTAACTAATGCTTTCTGAGCCTACCCTGCTGCCAAGGAACAACCTGCGCTCACAAGCGCTGCCCTGCTTCCCCATTGCATGAAAGTCCTGGGAAAGTATATGCTGCCAAAATAACACCAATTTAAGGAAGATGGATAGTAATCAGACAAAGCCAAAAAGTTGGCTCTAAGCCTGTAATGTTCAGACCCTGAAGAGCAAGGGAGAAAAAGAATCATCTTCTGAGGAAAGCATATGCAATGTAGTTTCCAAGAAGGCATTTCTGAAAATTGGATCTCAGTTCAGCAGAACAGCAGGAAGATATGCTTGTTGGAAGTGTTTTTGAACAGCTGGTTCAGAAACTGGCTGTGATATTGACAGCTGAATCTACCAGAAGGGACTAAGCTACCTCCCTGTTTCTCAAGTAGAGAAGATAGAGTAGCGTTCTAGGAACCAGATGGGTAAGAACAGCTTGGGGAAGGTAGAACCCTGTAACTGGTATCACTGACTTTCCTCTGTATGAGAAGATTTCTCATCATCTTCTGATTGTAACTTAACTGTTTTACTTCCTTGTTGTAAACACTGTCTATCTAAGGATAGACTTTGCCAAGAGCAATGCCTCCAACCTGCACTAGATCTGGCCCAGTTTTAACACCCTGGTGGCATTTAAATCTCTGGCAAGCTCTATGGGAAGTATGCATATAAGTTCAGAGAGGTCATGCGCAAATTTTGAGGTTGTCTCATTTATATGAGTTTCTGATGCATGTGAAACTATGCTAGCAAGTATATTTCGCCCAACTGGAAGTGAACTATGTTTCTTCAAAAGATGTATAAATATTACTATTTAGTGAACCCGTTACACTCAAGAAATGCTTTGCAAAGATTGATTCAGCCTCATTGTGGGCAGCTGGGAAGTTAATCTCTTCTATAGTTTCATTCTGTTCTGAGGGGTGGATGAAGTGTGGCAAAGGGAGGGACCTGCACAAGGACAGAATGGAGTCATTGATCAACCTTGTCAGGAAGGTGTTCTCCTGATATTTCAGCTTCATAGAGGTAAGAGGGGTGGAAAGAGATGAAGAGCAGTCACTCGGCCAGTTTAGAGAGAGAAGGTGGTATGCGGGGACTGGCCTGCACAGAGTTTTGTAAACAAGAACAGGAAGGTTTAATTTTATGCACATGGTGAAGGGAAGAAAATAAAGAAATGTGAGGTTCTGCAAAAAGGTAGATGGTCAGATCTGCAGGGAAGCAAAGTCTTGTTACAATAGCTGAAGTGGGAGTTGTTTGCTTCCCGTGTCAATATTCTCATACCCATACTGCAGAAGTTTCATTCCCACCATTCTCTCTATATTTATACATATGTGCTTGTGTATCCCAGCAGCCTGTCTTACTCACTTACTCAGCTGTTCCATTGTAATTGAAGACATTGTCCTCTCCTCTGCCATTCGTTCTCTCGTATGCAAGTCAACATGCCTTCATGGCTGGGATGAATAGCCTTTATGTATTTTATTACGTATTTTTGTAGAACACAGCAGATTTAGCTATGCACAGTAGACATAGTGTATGTTATAGTCTATTGTGACAATATTTGTTTTCTTTCAGGGACAGGGTTGTAAGCTATACTCTGGGTCGCAGGCTTCCTACAGATCATGTCAGTGGCCAGCTGCAGTTCCGATTTGAGATAACTTCCTCCATCCATCCAGGTAATTCTCAGTCTTAACCCATCATTTATCTAGATTTCTAGACTTTTTTTTTTTTGTTTGCATTCTTTCTCTTCAGAAATCTGAATTCATTCCTGGCTGCTCTGGGACTTTAGGTACAGTCATGAGCAAAGGGAAGTGCATTAAGTCCCCCATCACAGGATGCATCGTGAGTCACAATTTCTTTCCTGTTTCCCCTTAGGACAGAGCTACTGGTGTCTCATATTCCCCTGTTCTTGGCTGCTCCAAATACTCCACCACATCACTGGGAGAGAAGAGAGTGGAAAACTAAAGTCTCATCTGCTTCTCTATCACCAGCCCTAGTGAAAGTGCTATATGGGCTGTTATTTGTAGAGTCATCTGCATTTGAGCACTTCATAAGTAAAAATGGAGAATGTAATAGTAAAGATGATTAGAAAAATTCTCAATTTGATTCTTTTTAATGAAAAAATAAAAAGTAAAACAAAAAATAATTCCGCGTTCCACTTCTTCTCTGGCTTTTGGTTTGATTTTGGTTCGTGTTCTCTTGTAGTTATTTGTAGACTGTCATGATGGTCTAAGGTTGAACGTTGGTTTTCGTATCACAGTCTCAATAGCATTTCTCAGGGACTCTTTGTCTCAGGGACTCTCTGCCTTCTCTGCTATACTTTGTCAAGCCAACAGCAGCTGCATTAGTGGCTGGAAATCACTGCTTTTCCCTTGCTGTAAAACCCTGTTTTCTGTCTTTTGACTATTTCAATGGCATGAAAGAGCTCAGGTTGTTTGACATCTGAGAGGAGGTGGTACAGATGAGGACCACATCAAGGGATATTTTGGGGGAAGTTTTTGCCTTTCAGGGGTGGCAATCACAGTTTTTTACATTCTCTGTTGTGGAGTCTTGCCAGCTTCCGCATGATAAGAAGAATGTCATTAAAATATCAGGGAAGATTTCCCCAATTCCCATAATATTCCCATAATACTTCTTCTGATGCCAGTTTGGCTCAAAGAGAAGTTTCAAGAAGGTCTTACCTTCAGGTTATGCTTCAAGGAGGCATGGTGCTGCATATAGATTACCACCATGAGTAAACCCATGATTAAATCCACTGTACAAAGACTGTCTAGCAAAAGACCTCAGCGCTTCTTGATAGTTGTTCAGTTGCCCACTCATTTCACACTGTAATTTATGCTTTTAATTTTCCCAGATTGCTGTGGATGCTTGTGCCCCTACAGGCAACCCTCTGGTTCAGTCAAAACATCTTGTTAAAAGAGTAAGTAATTTCTTTTCCTGTCTCATACAGATGATGAAGAGGTCTCAGTTAGTGCAGATCCTGAGACAGCTGACCTTCCGGAAAGCCCTGTGAACAACCCCACAGAGGAAAGCCTCGGTGAGCCTCCATGCATCAACACAGTGACCTCAGAAAGTGCAGCTCCAAAACAGCTAAATGGATACAGAGTGAACAGTGTCGATAGCCCAGGGACTGTCAAACCTCCTGGGGAAGTCAACCATAACAGCTTAAATGAAGAGCTAGCAGGAGATGGGGAGGTTGATGCGGTGCCGGTTCCTGAGCCCTTGGAATCCATCCCAGGAGAAGTGCTGCCTTCTTTGAGTGCTATGGACCTCACGGAGCAGTCGGATCTGATGGCTTGCATGTCTCCTCCTGAGACTGAAGTTAGGGAAAATAACAAAGTCAATTCTGGTATTCAGGGAGATGGTGGAGTCTTGACCAGCATAGAAACAGTAGATATTGATGAGGTGAGTGCAGATGTGCATGCTGGCAAAGACCTAGAGAAGAGTCAGGAAGAAGAAGAAGGGGCTTCAGCCCAAGAGGAGGAAGACAACAAGTTACAACTGAGGACCACAACAAAGAGGAAAAACAGGCCATGTTCTCTGCCTGTGTCTGAACTTGAGACAGTCATAGCTTCAGCTTGCGGTGAGCCAGAGACCCCTCGCACACACTACATACGGATCCACAACCTGCTCCACAGCCTGCCCTCGGCACAGATGAGCAGCGAAGGGGAGGAAGAGCAAGATGGTGGCAATGGCAGGGAGAACGATGAGGAGTCTACTGTCAAGGAGGTGCTGGATAAGGAGGTGGTCAGTGAGAGTGAGACCGTGGCAGCAGAGCCTCCTCTGGAAAACGAGGCTGAAGAGAACTTCAGCCAGAGCACGGTGCCTCCTGGGACCTTGGATGAGCAACTCTCTGATTTGAATGATGGGTTGTTGGATGGGGAACCCCTCAGGACAGGAAGTGAGAGCGAGTCGAGCTCCAGGCCCAGTGGTGACAACGAATGTGAGGCGTGTGACACCTCTTGCTACAGCCCCTCCTGCTACAGCCCCTCCTGCTACAGCACCTCCTGCTACAGCACTTCGTGCTACAGCACCTCCTGCTACGACAGCAACAATCGCTTCTCCAGCCATACGCGTTTCTCCTCCGTCGACAGCGCAAAGATTTCTGAGAGCACGGTCTTTTCCTCACAGGATGAGGAGGAGGAGGAGAACAGTGCTTTTGAGTCAGTGCCAGATTCAGTGCAGAGCCCTGAGCTGGACAGGGAGCAAGTGGATGGCTCCTCCCAGTGGCCAGATGAACTAGTAGCTCATGGTGGGAATCCACAGAGAACCACAGAGGGTCTAGACACCCCAGTAGCAGGTCCAAGCAGCAGAAGAGAAGGTTAGATCCTGAGAACTGGTGCGCTGGGCAACCCTGATTATCTAGATGTCACAGAAGGCATCAGATAATTGAGGTTTCAGATAGCTCACGGTTTTCTTACAAACTCGGGAGCTGTGAGCTGGGCCAGATATCAGGGAGGGTTGGATAATTGAGCCTGTACTTAAAAATCACAGCAAAACCAACTAAATCAGGTAGAGATCCATATATATGGATTACTGTAGATATACATGCATCATTATAAAATCAAGATTAGCTACTGTAGTTATATGGCAGATCAACATTATCACATCCACCAACTCATTCCTTTTTTCCTGGGATTTTTCCATACCACATATCTGATGTGCTGCCATGTCTCTGATAGTCAGTGAGAGCACCAGCTTGTGCTTGTCAAAGGGCAGATATGCCAGTTTGAACCAGATAAAGGTCTGGGACAGTTTCTGTAAATGTTTGTTAGCCAAACATAATCATAAACTCTTACAAACACAGTTTTCTAACCCCGTTTGTTCCAATTCCCCAAGTGGCACACAAATGTACCTCAGATGTCATAGGTAGGGCAGAGATGTCATAGATGTGTACCTCAGATGTCATAGGTAGAGATCATAGGGCAACTCAACAGAGATTTATATTTTTTCTTTGACACTTTTGAAATTTAACTATATTAAATGAAATTCTCATCTTCCTATCCTTCCCTAGAAATAGAATATACTTTAAAAATTATTTTTGTCTTTGTAATTTAGGTACAATTTTTTCCAATTCCTTCACAGTTACATTAAGTTCCTCCCTTTGGTAACTCCTTTCATCTTGTATGCAATTACATGAAGAAGGGGATTTGATCACTCCTCTCTTCTTCAGCTAGTGTATCATTTTTCTCCAGCTGAAGAAGTATAAGGACTCAGCTGCAGCTCAGAAGTATGCAGCAAGGTCAAGAGGTAGTCTTTGCATTCCCTAATTCTGAGTCATCTGTCTCCCTCTATAAGTGACGCCAAATTAAAATGGCAGCAAAAGGATAACCTGTTTGGGTATCACTGAGGAACTCCAATTAAAGCATTCATCTGTGTTTTCCTTCTCCATTCCCAATTTATTTACTCACACCTTCCTTTGCCACAGACCCTACCCCTGCAGAAAAACAGGTGTAAGGGTGTCCTTACACACCAGCCTGTGTAAATACTTTGTAGACAGCTGGGACTACAGAATTACTGAGTCTGTAGAGCAGAATCTGGCACAAATAATTAAATTTTCAGAAGTACACAGGTGTAGAAACCCAGCTTCCTTCCTTGCAGGTGAGAGCTTTTGCTTGTGAACAGCATTTACGTGCAAGTATACCTAAGGGTGCACAAGCACATGTATATGTGAGACCATGCTTACAGATTTGGTGGTTGTTTTGGACTGTGTGAGCTTTTGATAGGGGATGTGGTGGGAGAGGGTGTCTTCTCGGTATGGATTCAGTGCAGCACCAAGACTTGAGCCTCCATAAAGGGCACTGCAGTGTTCATGGTGGCTTTGACTTATTTAGCTGAGCGTGTGTCTGAAGGGAAGCCCAGCTCTTAGCACTCCCTTGGTGTCACCAGGGGTGCCTCAGTCAATGTGCACGTTGCTTCATGACTTGGCAGCTGTTACAAATACAGTAGATGTGGTCACCTCCACCCACTCCAGGTGACTGACACTACCATGCTGCTGCTGGCTTGGCATAACTATCTTGACTAGGGGAGAGTCAATTATGGTGAGGTAAGTAAAGAAACAGAGATGGGTGGTCCAGTAGTGGGTGCTACAACACCTGTAGTAACAGCACAGTTTTTAAGGCTGTGAGAGATGGACTTTTAGCACGGAGTCATAAACTTGTGTAACTCTGCTGTCTATTCAACACGTGCAGCAGATAGATCTCTGAGATACGCCCATACACAAGTGGTTTAATGAAGATATTTAACAGGCCATATGGTATCATCAGAGCACATAGAAGAGGGAGTATTTTTGTCTAAGTAATTTTTCTCGGTTTTTTACAGTTTTATACAAAATTGGTTTCTGTCTTCTAGATGTTGGTTGTTTTAAGAAAAAAAAGTATTTGGCTTTTTTTGGTAAACTTTTTTTTACATTTGATTGGTATATGTTTGGGGTTTTTTACAAAATGTTCATTCTTAGGCTGTTAAGATTCTAACATTAAAGAGAGCCTAACCAGCTAGTACAGAGTGAGTTTGACTTAGCATTCCCAACATCACCAGAACCATTCAGCTGAATATATCTTTTTCCCTAAGCTCCATCTTTTTGATGCATGTAAATAGTAAGTTTATGCAATTTGGAGTGTATCTGTATTAACAAACCTTCCTAGAGCTGGAGGTTAGAGTAAAAAGCTGTTACTATGAAAATATGTACATTAGTAGGATAAATAGTCCTGGTTTCTAAGATTTTAAAGACAGGCCAAGAAGGAATTTTTGTTCTGGAACCTGTGAAGTTTTAGCATGTTAGGTCTAAGATAAGGAATGCTTTTTCATTACTTCTAGAACTTTTTAGTTTCTTAAAGGTTTCTACAAACATTGACTTGATCTTAAGTTATGTGTTCCTCTCAACAGAACGTGAGTTTGGGCATTTACTTAGGTTCCATTTATTTCGTATTTAAATATGGCAGGGCAGTTGGAACTAGACGATCTTTAAGGTCCCTTCCAACACAAGCCATTCTTTGATTCCATATATGGACATATATGCAATGTTAGTGTTTAAAAACTTCCTCTGCACCGTATTCTGTGTGACTATTTCTTTTTCTTTTTCTTCTTTTGCTTCTTTTTCTTTTTCTTCTTTTTCTTCTTTTGCTTCTTCTTCTTCTTCATCTTCTTCTTCCTCCTTCTTCTTCCTTCTTCCTTCTTCTTCTTCCTTCTTCCCCTCTTCTCTGTCTCAGGTCTTCCTTCCTTATTTCAGATCCTGACTATATTTCACTATCTTTTGTCCTTCTCTTCTACCGCCTGTCTCCTAGCTGTTTCTGGTCCTTCTCTCATTCTCCCTTTCTCCCTCCTTCAACCCAAGATGGACTCTTTGAATTTTGAAAAATACCCATAGAAGGGGATGATCTTCTGCTTTGCAAGGATGGCAAAATCCTGCCATTACAGTCCACATCAGTAGCCACTGATCTTTTTGAAAAGCAGAGAAAGATCCAAGGCAGCTTTTAGCCTTGTATTCCACTGATGGGATGAATTAAAAGTTGGAACCAGGATTTTGCATGTTCCTGCCAGTTGCTGCAGAAGCTTGAGTTTGGTTGTACATGAACAGTATTTCTCAGAGATCAAGCCTGATTCTTCTATCGCTTACACTTATGTGTCTGTGAGTCCAGAATCTGGCCCATAATACTTTAGCATTGACTCGAGAGACTTGACTGCATTATTTTAATACTTCTTTGCCATATGAGTTGTTATTAAAATAGTGCCTGAAAATAGGAATACCCAGAGATGCTAGTATATCAGGTTAACCTATTTTTAAAATAATCACTTGTTTTACAGTAGCACATTTTTTGAACCACATTGTGAAAACAGTGAATGACTGTCAATGTCTTGAATATCTTGTCCGTAGGTGATTGTCCTTTACTCCATAATTCTCAGCCAGTCAGCCACCTTCCTTCTCTGAGGCCTGACCATCATCACTACCCAACTATCGATGAGCCTCTTCCACCAAGTAAGCTTTAGTATTTTGATTTTATTGCATTTTTTCTGCTTTTCCTGTTAACTCAAACAGTCTAGAGGTCAGTATGTCTTTCTAAAGAACCCCGTCTGTTCTGTGTATACTTTCTCCAGAACCCAAGCAATGCGCCCTTTTGTTTCTGTTATTTGACCCTGACTTCAAGTGTTGTCATGTTATTTTGGACAAGCTCCATAACCTCCCTCTCTGCCTTGGTCCGTCTTCTTCCCTGAAATGAAAATATTTTTCCCCGTTTCCAGTCAGTGTGTTCAGACTTGAATGATTGGGATCTGTCAGTTTTTCTGGAAGCCTTACTACAAGGCTTTCTGGGTGGTATATCCGCAATGTACTCTGATTTTTCTGTAACATTTGTATCCAGGTTTTCTGTAACTGACTTCAAAGATGCTTTGGGATGGCAGTCCATGTGGTCTGTCAGGTCTGCATGTGGGTCCAGCAGCAACCCTTTCACAATCAGGATACTCCTGGGAGAGGCAGGTCCAAATCCGAACCAAACCAGCACAAATTGGGAAAACGCAGCTCATTTACAACGGTCTTGTTATACTGTCTTCGGATTTGATAATCAGTGAATTTTATGTTCATTATGGACTGTAGTGGAGTCTACACTTGCATTGGATAAAAATGAGAGGGTTTTAAATAGCATGATTGATTAGCAGCCTAATAATATGGAATTTTTACCACCGAAGCAACTGCTGGAGTTGTTTTTACTTCTCTCTGTAGCCTTTCCCTCGTGTATTCCCGGAGGATTACCCTGCTTTTTGCACCGGCGTTTGGTGCCCAGCAGAGCGCACTCTATGCCCTGCATCGTGCGGCTGATCACCTTTCAATTGAGCACAGGATTTCACAGCCTGAAGTGTGCAGTGCCTCACAAAAACAACCAGGTGTATAAACAAAGCACTCTATTTTCTTCAAAGCCCAAGACGGGAACACACTTATTTGGCCTATGGTGCCCTTGACAAACAATTCATCGTTTGCCAACCATGCTGTCAGTATTCCCTGAGTTGAAAATAGCCCTGATGCTGGCGTCCGCTGCACAGTAGCATGAATGATTCAAATGCCTTTAGCCCAATGAAGTCTTATTAGAGTCCCACTGTAGCTTGCCAGTGAATGATGAAATGGGAACGGTTACCTCTGTAACAGGAAAATATTTCTCTTCCTCCCACTCTTACCGCAACACTTTGTGGATAGGGCACATTCCCCATTAGATGACTTAATGATAGCACAATGACACCAGCTCGGGTAAACAGAATATACTCTGAATCTATTCCATATTCTTCCATCACCAATTTAATATGTTTTTCTTCTTTCTTATGGTTTTCCTCAAAAGGCAAATATTTTTACCACTGGTTTTCACAAGTGCTTTCACAACAGGGTGTAAGGACATGAAATGCAGTATGTGATGATGAAGTACGGAAGTGATATCCCATTGTAGGATTTTGTTCCAGTGTTAGCATATAACATCATTTTTACAATAAAGGCTGACACTGTTGGCTTAAGTATATTGATCTTAATAGGAATAGACTGTACTAAGTTAATTTTGAGTGGGAAGAAAAGTTGAATTGAGTAATATCACTTAGGAAACTGGTTTCCAAAAACTCTCCATGGAATTTTACTGTGATTTCAAAATGAAAACCATAGCCTTAATCTAGAAATTTTTCTTCTCCTTAAATTCAGTATCACTATGTCAGTGCCTTTAATAACTCTTAATCCTAGATAAATAGTTCTTCAATCAAGTGAAAGGAAGAAACTTTATATTTTAAGCCCAAATAATATGATCAAAGCTGGCTTGCTGTTAGCTTCCATCTATAAGCAGAGGTGAAGGCAATCTGACAGTGCTGCAAGTTCAGTGTTGACCGATTTTATTTAGGTCATGGAGAATCTTCTGGACAGTCTTCTTTTTTGAATAGTTTTCTGAATAGCTTGATTTCATCATAACCCCGCAACAGCTAGTCTTAGGGAGGAAATTTAATTTCAGACAGTTTTATTTGGGGAAATAAAGTAGAACAGATTCATTATTTATGTAGGAGTTTCATAATGACCAGTCTGAATGCTAAGTCAGATACGAGATTAATAGAAGATTTGCAGTGTTTGCATGGCTTCATGACGGCATTACCAGTCACCCCTTATTATGCCTGTATTTGGAAACCCTACAGAACTGAAGCCAAGAAAAATACATGTGCCCAGTTCAGAGCTGCTCTTTGCTGAAGGTGTGGCTGAGCCTGGAAAGGAAAAGACAATGTATTTTCTTTGCCCTGATTGTCCTGCCAGAAAAAGTTGCATCTTCTGATATAAATCAGAGCCGTTTCAGAGGTTACTGTGAAATGTGTCTTGGCTGATGGAGTGGGATCACTGGAGAACAGAACCAGTACTGTCACATCCCTAGCCCCTGCTCTAGCATGCTCTTACTGTGAAGGTTAGATAGAGGTTAGTCTTTGTAGTAGTCGCAGTCTTCTTTTACCTGGAAAGCTTAACAAAAGACCCTGAGGAAATTTGGGTGCTTCCTAGATCACCTTTGCCCCTGAAGTAGCATGAAGGGACTTGAGCACAGCTTGGAAGCAGAGTTCACCTGTCGGTCTGTCTCGCTGTGCAGGTATCCATCCATCCGTCCATAAATCTGGTATCATACGCAGGCAGCTTCAGTGACTTGTGTGACTTACAGGTTGCCTTACAGGATGGTAAAAAGTACACCTGCTACCTGCATACAACAAAAGTTGTACCTGCCACCCTCTGACAGCTTTCCCAGGTGACCAAAAGAAGAGTTACTCAGCTGATTAGAAATGCTATTGCAAGGAGCATGAGACACACAGTTTCTAGTATTTTAACATGCCAGTGTCAGCCCATGGTTTCAGGTGGACATACCCATAAAGCAACGCTCACTGACAGGTGTAGTTCATTTCTGTACACACTGCTGCTCTATGTCTGACACATCTGACAGAGACAGCCTTCCTGAAGTCGTAATCCAGTCTGACCTGATGTTTTCATCTGTGATCTCCAAGTTCTGGAAAAACTTCCTTACTCCTAGGTTTCCAAATATCGTGCTTAGAAGTTTAGGAATTCTAAGCTGTATTTAACTAGACAGTGAAAAATAGCCTATAGAGCTTGTAGTGCAAAGGGCTGGATTATAAAACCTTATTTTACTGTGTAACTATATATATTTATTCTTGCTAAGCATCCATCAGCAGGCTTTAGACCAATATGACCAGTTGGTGTCTTCTGTAGGCTGTCTAGAGTGTGGTTTTACAGCACTGCCTACAAGCTTCTAATTCTCCATCAACCTGTATCATTCTGAACTTGTTACGAGGTACAACAATAATGTGGAGTGAGGGCTATGATTTGTCCTTTGCCAGAAAACAGCAAGGAAGATGAACATGTTTGTGATATTGAGCTGGATCATCTTAGCTTTGATCTGGCCAAGGTTATTTCCTTGAGGATATTGCAGGTAATGCATAGCTCCAGAAGGACCATTCCCCACCCACAGTGGTACACCTGCCACCAGTGTCAGCATGCTCAGCAAGGCTCTGGCCTTCAACCTGCCTTATGTGTCTGTCTGATTTACCTCAATGTGCATATGTTGTACTTGGTGTACTTATTTTCACTGTCTTGTTTTAGACATGGTTTTTGCAAAGCTGTGATCTTGTTCTTGAAACAGCTACCACATCCTTGGGAAACTTTACCTGGTGAAGGAAGAGAGACTCCTCTCCTTAAATATTGTAGTGATGTTCACAGTGAGAGATGCTGCATTTGTACTCATGGTGTGACTATAGGGTTTGTGTCTTTACGGACTGTGGTACTTGCAGTCAGCTTTGAAAAAAATACTGCATGTGCTTATGGCTCTTGTGGTCTTGGAGTCTTACAGAAAATTTCTCCAAGAACTCCCAGCACCCATCTTTTAAAGTTCATGGGATTCAGCTGTCAGGGGCAGCTAGCCATGGACTTCAGACAGACTACAATTTTCTGGGATCAAATATGGGAAGTGGGTTTGGCCAGAGCCAACATTCAGGGGATGGGAACTGATCATGAAGGATAGGTTTCCAGACACAGTAGAAAGAGGTGCAACTTCCATCCTGCTCTTAGGGAATAGGAAATGAAATACATGAAGTATGAAATTCAGCTGATTCTGAATTTGATCATAGAAAACCATATGAGGAGTGAACTCGTCAGGGAAGATAGTATTATAGTAAGAATATGGGAATATGAGGAAGTGTTTGCCCTCAAAGGTAATCAACTTATGTGCATTTGTGTGTGAATGCGAGTGAGGTTTGCATCTAAACTCGTGTAGAAAGTATGTGCATGTATTTACATAGATATGCCATCAGCTGATGGGTCATGTAGGAATATGAAACTAGCAAGCCTAATTTATTCCACTTCTCCATGCATTCCAATCAGTTTCATATGTGGCTTTGCTAGGTAACTCACTTCTGAATTTCTCCTGTTCCAAACGCTTTTTTTTATCAACATTACCATTTTCCACAAGCCATCATATACCAAATAATTTTTAGTTTTCAATCATAGAACAACATAAACAGTAGCAAGAAACAATAATGATGGAAGACTCAATGTTATTCTGCAAACTCTCAGTCTAGTTTGCATTCATGAGTGCAATACCCTGTTTAGAGAGATTTCTAAGGTATGTCCAAAGAGTCTGTGATCAGTTTTTCAACAAAGCCTTTAATTGCTGTACAGTGCCCTTTGAAGCCCCTTTCCAAAAAGGAGAGAAATGAAATATGTTTGTTCTGAAACATAACAAAAAAAGAAAATATGGGATTTGCCGTATTAGCTCAGATGTAATCTTCTTGTGAGGGTCGGTTCTTTGTGACTACTCCGACCTACAGTGAATCCAGCCAAGCAGTATCACTAATTGAAAAATTACCTCATCCTTTTAAAAATGTAGCCCCTATATGTCACTAGTTTTTCATGGGCTCTGGTGGTGAATTCCATGGCCTACCTGTGTGCTGTGTATGAAATGTTTCTGTATATGCATATACTGCATATATGTATATATAGACAAGCAAATAATATATATAACACACTTAAATGTGTGCTTTGAATATATACACATATTACATATTGCATGTAGGCTATATATATTTATATAGTATCTCCTGTGTGTATATACCCTGTCTGTGTATGTGTGTGTGTCTGGATGTATCTCCCTCACGCAGATTTTCTGGAAGACATCACACTGACAGCATCACCCCTCCCTTTTTTTCCAACCCTAGATTGGGAAGCTCGGATAGACAGCCACGGGAGAGTGTTCTACGTGGATCATGTCAACCGCACCACCACGTGGCAGCGCCCCACGGCTGCGGCAACACCAGATGGGATCCACAGGTCTGGCTCCATCCAGCAAATGGAGCAGCTGAACCGCCGGTGAGCATGTGCACCTGAATTCCTCTGACATCTGTGCTCTCCTTTTTCCACACTGCTCCAGTACCTCCCTTTCTTCTCCAGTGCACTACATTGACTCCCACCTTGTCCAGGTTCTTGTGCCTCCTGCAGCTCTCTTCCAGCCTGCTGGTGTGCCTGCTGTGGGTGTCTGCTGCTCAAATCCACCCACGAGAGAAGTGCTGTTGGGTGAATGATGGTGCAAAACATTTCAAACAGCAAGAGGAGGCTTTTGGAAAACTTTTCTTGAATAACTGCTAGAAGGGAAGGGAATGTTCTTCCAAAACATGGAGTCGCTTTTGCTGTTTAAATGTAGGAGTGGTATTGATGAGTCAACACCTAGTGCTATGCTGCAGAGTTTTTGGACCTGACTGCTACTGGAATTGTTGCCATATCTGTGTGGCATTTCTACCCAAGCTGATTAGACCTGTTGAAAGGTCTGTCTCCTTTTCCAGGGCAGAGCCCTACTCTAATAGGGCTGTGCACATTTCTAGAGGTAGACAGGTCTGCTTAGTGTTGCACTGGGCCCTTTAAATCTGTCAGTTCATTCTGAGCTGGCTGAGATACCTCTTAATGTCACTTATATTTTCACTTTGTTTGACTAGTCCACACGTCGATTTGTTTATCATTTTCTTCTCATGCTTGCTTTTTAGACTGAATTTAAGAGGAAAGAAAAAAATAAACAATTGGTCAAAAGTCTTCCTTTCTTTTGTTAAAAAGAGAGTTTAGGGTTTTTTTTAATTCCCTGCTTGCTATAATGATGCCATTTCTAGAAAAGGATAAGCAAGACTGAAATTATATTTAAATTATAGCACGTAAAATGCTACAAAATTTTTTTAGCCTTTTCTTCTGTGCTAAGAG
This sequence comes from Orthonyx spaldingii, assembly GCA_013397795.1. Classification (NCBI taxonomy): domain Eukaryota; kingdom Metazoa; phylum Chordata; class Aves; order Passeriformes; family Orthonychidae; genus Orthonyx; species Orthonyx spaldingii. The sequence goes on along the minus strand of VZTJ01000577.1, from coordinate 81,566 downwards.
AAAGATCTGCAGCTGAGAGAAGGATGCAGAGCTTTAAAATGCTCTTTCCAGAGTACTTGAATAGTTTGGGAGCTGCTGTGCCCTGAATGACACAGTCTGGGAGAACTGAGCCAACTTAAACTGACACCATCAATAAGTTCTCAAAGAATAATCCCTTTTTTACTGAAATTCATTTTGAGTAGTATTTCATAACATGTTATGTCTTGCAGAAATGAAAGAACTTGCTCAGTATTTGTTTTCATTATAGCTTTGCTCATAAGTCTCAAACTGCCATGTTAATATAATATAAAAAACCAAAAAAAGCAAATAAAAAAAACCCTAAAGAAAGTGAATGTTTAATGTGGATTCTTTTGTGGGAATTATAGACTTCTCTGCCATTTAGCATTGGTCTTTAAGAGGGCTTTTAGCCATGTCAAAGCTCAGACTATTTGGCTACCACTTAAGCAAGTTATCTGCCACAGAAACCAGAAAGCTGTTGTGGACATGCACCAGAACTTTTAATTTTTTTGGAGGTTGAACTCATGTAAGTGCAGCACAACCATGAAAGGAATAAGTGTTTATAAGAGAGATTTACCATTCTATTAGTTAATGCAGGTTAATCACTGAACCAGCTATCACAGCAGAAACTGAAGGGTAGGCATTGTCTTTGTGACCTCTTTCCCTCATATTATTCCATGTTTTCATGTAGGCTGCCTGTCTTGGTTGTGACTTGATTATCACTGGTTTGGTTTGGGAATTGAGAGTTAATAAGATTGATAATCTTTGAATCTTTCAATTTTTAGTATTCATATATCAAATTACAAAGGGAGAAGTATGGAGGGTTTTCAGCAGTGGCAAATCTCTACTTCCACGAGTTCTATTGGAGACTAAACACTTTGCAGTTTATTAAACATGAAATGTCATGGCTTTTTGGGACTAAGGAAAAAAGCTGGTGATTCTCTACTCTCTGCCAAGGAGCTCAATTGATTTGAGAAGCTGAATACAAAGGTCTCCTATTGCTACCTGTGAACTTTTCCTAAGATTCTAATAAAAGGGATTCATACTGAATCTCCTGAGCATTTGCCCAGTGGCAAGTAATTTCTGTAGTTTCAACCTCTCTGTTATATTTTTTTAAAGTTATTGTAATCCTAAATCTAATTTCAGATATTTCATGTCTCCACATTTCAGCAATGTCAGGAAAGCTACTTTTCATTAGTTATTATCAACACTGTGGAAGATTGGACTTTGTTTTAAGCACTCATTTTAGAAATACTGTTTTGTTGTCTTTCAAACTTCATGATTTGAAATGTTTTTCAACAAACACACCTGAGAATCATTTTAGGTGAGGCAACAGCAAACACAAACCTTGCTGATAGAATTAGCAGCAGCCTGAACTTTTGCTCTAACCTCAAACAAAATTTAGACTCAACATCACTCCGCAGTTTGAAAAAGCTTGGTGACTTTTCTTTTTAAACAAATTTACTTTTTTGTCTTCCTGGTTTAATTTGTGGAAGGGAATGGAAAGACCAAAATATTACAAGAAAGCTTGGTATTTCCAGCCCAGCCAAAACCACAAAGCTTTGGAAATTCAGCTTGAAAAAAGCCCTGTAGCAGTGATTAAACTTAGTCCTGCTTTCCTTCTATGCTCCAAGCTTCCCTTTAGCTGTATGAGCCACTTGAGGATACAGGGAATGCAAAACTGGAATCCAGGTGTTGGGCAAACACCAAAGAGACATCCAGACTTTTCATTTTAAAGGCTGTTGCTCATTTTCTGCAGCACTACCTGACTTGCTTACTTGTTGGCCAAACAGGTAACAGCCCCTGTTGTTCAAGCTCTGTTGAAAGGATACTTTGCAGCATATGTATGTCTAAATTTGTCTATGCACTAGTTTGAAAGATAATAATCAACATAAGAAATTATAGCTATTATAGTTAGGACAGCCACAGTGTGGTATTTCTTAACCTCCATTTCTTTGACAAATCAGTTTGAAAGGAGACTGAAATTTCCAGAGGCATTCCCATAACTTTTGCACTTTCAATGTTTTCTCCAATTACTTTGGCATTTTTTGGTATTTATATAAGGTGATTTTATAGTATTGAGATGCAAAAGAAATGCATAGCCTTTTGTTGGCATACAGCTGGTGTTGCTCTTTGAGGTTTGCCTGTGGGAATTTTCTACCATCTAATTAAATTGAAGGTACAAGGTTTTTCTATATGTGGGCTTATATCCCTTGATTATATGAACTTGGG